>JBAKBP010004433.1:77778-136219 GCA_037953745.1 Lithodes maja | reverse complement strand
GAAACGCCCTTTTCATCCTATTCTGGCACGAATTATACGACTTTATTTAGATTAGGAAGGATCTGTGATAGCTAAAAGGGTTAATTGAGATAGTTTGTAGCCTATTAATTGTTTGAAGTTCTTCCTAAGCTTAATAAAACCATCTAATAGCTGCTAGAATATATTGAAAAGAACGTCCCCGATACTGGATGGATTTATGGTAGGTATACGGATTTACACGAGTTATTTTATACTATCTTGTTTTCGGCAATTTTGATCTGGCTGTTGCTTAAATAATGATTTACAAGAATGTTTTCATCTTCAGTTTATAATCTGTTTGTTTTCACCTGATGGTAAAATCAATCGTTTATCAGCTGATTTCCCAGATATTCAATGGAAAACATGAAAGCATCGATTTCATGTCATACTTATAATAACTTTTTATAATTAACAACAATCTTTGCCGCACAATCTTGGTAAGAATTGAATAATCGAAATTGGGACAAAACCGAGTATAATTACTGAATTCAGTGCAAAATAATAGTAAAACAAAAGAATAATAACAAAGCAAATATGATATTCCGAACCAGAATGTGCCGGTAAAACTCTAATTGTGTAAATTATTATATAATTTAAAAGTATAACGTGGACTTCTCAGGCTTAATACATTAGTTTTTTAGTGTTTAATTATTAGAGGTTCTTCCTTAGTTGAGTCATTTTGTTTCCTGCTAGCCAGAATATTTAATCGTACTGAAAGTACGATATAAGTGTGTACATTTTTCAGTAGAAAAATGTCCCGGCCGAAGGCCGATTCCTCCTAATTTACAGGACGCGCTATTGTTCGTCAGGATAAAATTTACACCTAAATGGCATGAGTGAAAGTGGCACAGGCAATGACAAATAAAGGAGGTGTCATATGAGAACTCTTATTGCCAATTATCAGTGGTCAATTTTTTTTTCCGGTAACATCTCGTGCATCTCACGCACCGGTATCGAAAACTAGACTGAAAATAGGCTATTTTAAGTGAAGGAATGATGTTAAAAGTCTGCCTCGTGAGCTGCCACACTCTGCCTATAATATACTACACTGTGTGGTATAGACTTTGGCCACACCAGTGTTGATGATAAAAGTTAAGGAATGAAGCGTTCGTGTGATACCCCCCTTAACACTATCTGGTCCCACGTCTTTAAGGATATTATAATATTAGATTTTATTTTATTATTATTGAGGATTTTTTTTTTTTTTTTTTTTTTTTTTTTGCCATGTTCGAGCAATGCATTTTAGTTTGTCCCCGAGGTAACAATAACTCCTTCCCATACTTCCTTCAAACTAAAATACATACCACCCAGACCCCATTTAAGCTATATTTTTACATTTTTCGATAGAAAAATTTCCCGTCCGAAAGCCGATTTTTTCTAAGTTACAGACTCGCTATCGCTTGTCCAGAAAAAACTCGACACCTGAATGGTTAAGCGTCATATCATCGCCAAAGTAATCGGGTAAAACTTTTATAATCCCCAAAGTAACGGAGCGAAACAGTGAAGCTCCAAAGCAACCTCCCAAGGATATAAACTGTACATACTGTACATAGTGTACACGTTCAGTACATAGTGTTAATTATGGCGGTTATTGGACGATTTACAGTATACTAAGTCTAAGTTTTGAAAGGTCAACTGGGAGTCAGAGTGTTAATTGAGTTTAGTAAGTGAACTCTAGAGGTCCTTCATAAGCTGCATACAGTAGTTCAAGGACAGGTGAGGTTCCAGAGCGACGACTTGGAAGGGAACAGAGGGAGGTGAGGGTAGCTGAGCAATGTTGTGAAGAATTCTTAACCTCATCAGCACAATGACGTAATTTTGGCCTTATTTTAACTAACATTAGGCGGGTTTTCAACTTCTAGAAGCTCAAAAAGATATTTTAGAATTTGAACAGGACAAAATATTCTAATGATAATGAGAAGGACCATTAATATAAAATGGGTATGTTCAGATACTGAATCAAAGAAGTTGGACATCGCTTGTTTTTATGGCAATGAATGTCAATATCGTGAATTTCAGCTCGTTTGTATATAAAGCATATTTAATATGCTGATGCAAGGCCTTAGTATAACAAAACTCATCGCAAAAGAACGGTCTACGAACTTATGTGTTCCTCTTGCAATGACACTTAACGCCGGTCGGTATAATTAACAGCCCTTGAAATGAGAATGGTGTCATGGTACTGATAGGGTTAATGTAACTTGATACAAGTAGAACGTAGGAGCAGCGACTCTGAAGAAAAGAGAGCAATCAAAACAATGACACCTTCTAAAGTTATACTGTAAATAGTTTTAGATTATTTTACTTCAGTTTTGGAAAGATATGTGTTAACCCCTTTTGTACCGGTGACATATTTTAAGCTTTATTCTGGCTACTATTAGACGATTGTATTTAGTTTTACAGGGGCCTAGAGCAATCAGCAGGCTTTTATCCCACTTAATGCATATTACTACCACAGATCCTTTTTAAACTGCACAAAATCGTTTAAAGTTAGCTAGACTAAAATTTAAAAGACGTCGCCGGTACAGAAGGGGTTAATCACAGGTATATATTAACTACGTTGAGCTCTTTAAAGCCACCTTTACACTGACGTATTAAACGAGGAGACAGTTCGCCGACGACCGGAATAGCTCAAGTCGTCTGCAATTGGGGAGAATTCTCCCTGACCCTATTCCAATTAAGACAGTAAAACAACTTTTACGTTGTTGATACGATTAATGGAGATTATGCGCCGTGTTAGCAGCTTGCAGAAGGCGTAAGGGCGGCGTAACGCGGTTTGACACCGATTTGGATGCGCCGCCAGCCTGCTGGGATCACACATTCCCGTATATGCTCCCGACTGCTCCCGTACGAAGGTTTATTGGTAGTTGGCAACCGATTATGTAAAACGTAAGGGCATATTACGCAAAACGTAAGTGAAATTGTGTACAGTCTGGGGGGTTGGTACGCATGACGGGAGTAGCCACGCGGGTCAGGGAGGTGCTGGGCGCGGGCTAGGCCGCGCCGTTTATTTTGAAATTCAAATCACGGTCGTGGCTCGCGCTCCCGTATGTCAAAAGTCAGGAAATTTTATGACCGTCCGGGCCATCACGGCCGTCTGACGGGAGCAGCCCCGTCAGACGTAAGCGGCGGGGCTGCTCCCGTCAGACGTAAGCGGCTCCCGTCAATCGTTAACAAATTCCCGTCAATCGGGAAAGTTTACGTTCGTCCGGGCGCATCTGGCAACAGCGCCGCACTGCGGGTTGGCGGGAAGACGCGGTAACGTTGTACGGGAGGGTATATAAGGACCGGCGGGACGCATTGCCGTTACACCTCTCACCACACCGCAAGAAGCAACCACCACCACCTCCAGCCAACCCTGCCACCCTACCACCCTGCCACCCTCTGCATGCTTCACCTGCCCTGCCGTCCGTCACCATGCTGAAGAGGAACATGAAGAAGGCCAGGAAGCCTTCCCCTGCACCCTCGACGCCTGCCACCTCTCCGCCTGCCCCCTCTCCGCCTGCCACCTCTCCGCCTGCCCCCTCGACGCCTGCCATCTCTCCGCCTGCCACCTATCCGGCTGTCTCCTCTCCACCTGCCACTTCTCTTCCTACCACCTCGTCCACCTCGGCTGACCCCGATGAAATTGTGATCAACGTTGGCGAGAGTGCAGAGGTCATGGAGGATGTCGTCGAGGATGAGGTGGACAGTGATGACGACGACAATGAGGCGGACGACCATGCCGTTGCACCTTCCGGCGGCGAACAGCAACAACAACCGGCAAAACGCTGCCGGAAGAGCACCAACATTATCCTGCCGGAGGAGACGGAGCGAATGCTGGGAGAGTGGCTGGAGTTCGAGGTGCCTTATCTATATGATAAGGGTGATCCCAGGCACAAGCAGAAGGAACACATTGAACATGTTTGGGTGGAGAAGGCAGCCAGTCTGGACCCCCCATCGCCACCGAGGACTTGAAGACGTGGTTCTCCTCTCTCCGCTCCAGGTTCGGCAGGCTCTCCAAGCAGAAAAGTTGTGATGGGACCCGCAGGATGACGGAGAGGGAGAAGTAGATCGTCACCATGTTTAGCTTCCTGAAGGCACACATCGTGTGCCAAAGGAAGCCCCGGACACTTGGTATGCCTCAGGTACGTGTATATATTTTATGTTTGCCAACCCTTTCACTATTAATTCGACCACCACATCCAGGTGTCAATATTTTCCTGGCGAGCGATAGGAAGCCAAGAGGTTTGGCGTCCTCAGGACAGTGACAGGTTTTTGTCTTTTTCTGAATTATTTTGCTTATAATGATGCAAATATTGTTTTCAATTTATCTTGTTCACTTAAGTTTATAGCCTTATATATATATATATATATATATATATATATATATATATATATATACTGTATATATATATACCGGTATCTATATGTATACAGTATATATATATATATATATATTGAGAATATATCACAAATACACGTGAGCCACTAAATGTTTCTAGTCTCTCAGTGGGGATCGAACCATCGACCATCAGGACGATAGCCGACGCTTTAATCAATTACACCGCGGCAGTGTACACCACAGACTGCCATGGTGTAATTGATTAAAGCGTCGGCTATCGTCCTGATGGTCGATGGTTCAATCCCCACTGAGAGACTAGAAACATATATATATATATATATATATATATATATATATATATACTGTATATATAACCTAATGTATAAAAAAAAAATGTGGTATTCTGGGAAGCCTAATATGTTCAAAGTTATTGTTGCTATTATGGTGTGAACTGATGAAATCTTTAGTACTTTACCATAACTATATATAACCTATATATGTATATTACCTCACATTTTTGTTAATGAAACACATAATAACACAAAGCAGTTTATTCATCTTATTTAAAGGTTACAAGGATGAATGGTTATGTTGAATGGTATTTTACAGTTGATACATAATGTACATGTTACTAATTATACATTTATGTCCCCACAGTCTGCTGCCCAAGCTGCCGACCCTGAGCCTGCTCCTGTGCCTGACCCCGCCCCAGCACCTGACACACACAATGTTGATGACCCCTCTGCCTCCTTCTTCTCTTGTTCCTCTTGATAGATGAAGTTTGCTATTGCAAGTAGTTCCAAGATTTCGATGTAGGAAAGGATCCATTGCATTAGCCGCGTGTTATGCATGTTCTCCGGTTTTATTAGGGAGTTCACAAAATTGAACTCCTCCAGGATGAATTCCGCGATGTTGTTCATGGTGCCGATGAAGGACTGGGAATGGGAATGGTGTGGCCATTCCTGCCCTTTTGTAGTTCCCAGATTCCAACCCAGACCTACGTGGTTGACAAACACTGTCTTTGTCTGTGTTTGGACAAACGGGGTGTGCCAACGATTGTCCGGAAACGGTCGAGGTAAGTCCTAAAAAGTCGCAAGACATACGGCCTCAGCTACGCAGGTCTTGTGGGGGCGTGGCATGGGCGTGGCCTGTGTTTCCGCAAATCGGGCAGCCCATGCGGAGAAACGGGGACATGCTTACGCAAGTCGCAAACACGTACGTAGTTCATTACGACTACATTACGACTGACGTAACAATGGCCCCGTCACGGTATGTCTGTCGGGAAAATGCAATAATCGTGGTGATACGGGCGTACACGGCCGGACTACACCCGACAGAACAAAAAATTGGCGATTACGCCTGACGGGAGCTGTCGGGAGCAATATACGGGAATGTGTGATCCCAGCATAACGATGTCACGCCGCGTTCCGAGCGATGGCCCACCGTCAAAAATAAACTACGCCGACCTATGACATCTTCACGCCAACATTATTACGACCTCGTAACGTCTTCGTTAAGACCGCTAAACCACTTGCACCACATGTATTTTTGGGAGGTTTGTATTTGTTTGTTTTATTTGTTCATTTATCTATTATTTATTTATTATTCTTAGTTTCCTCTCAAGACTTCCATCAAGCTTTAAATCAATTATGGGGGCTGTCTTGTTTACATCACTGTAGTGCCAGGCAGGTATATTTACAGAAAATGAGCTTCATTCCATTCTCTTTTTCATGCATAAGCAAGAGCGAGAGCGTAATACAATTATATATCCGTGAAAGGGCAATGATAGAGCTTTAAAATGACACCTGAAGTATCCTTGTAAGACCTCGAGTTATCTTTCAACGATCGTGCAACCTAAGGGGAAAATCGCCGAAAACTAGGTATTTTTTAAGGTTTTATCCTTGTTTGAGAGAGGTAGGAGGCGAGTGAGGTACACATTAGACTCTAGTGCCAGCCACGCACCCATTGCGAGTGATCCAAGGCCACCTGTCGTCCCTGCAATGCTCGGTCTCTCACTCATCGACCAATCTTATTACACGTTGGGAATCGGTTGCAAAATGATTGGTAAATCTTTTAACTCACACGAATCTAAGAATTTCTTCTTCAATCAAGTTGTCAACTTGTGGAATGGGCTTCCCCGAGACATTATAGACTGCAGCACCGTTGATTCTTTTAAACTTCACCTAAACAAATATCTTGCATCAAACCCGCAACTGACCGCGTTTGTAAATGAATAACTTCATTTTATTCCCCTCTCAGATTCATCAAGGATTATTGTGTATATTTATTACTAAGACAAGACGTTACTCTCTTTTTCCCAGATATACGAATAATCACATATAAATGTGTTATGTTACTAACCCATCTGTCCCCTACTAACTTCCTAATCCTGCCACGGTCATTAGTTCCAGGGCAGTAGTTCCATTTCCAATATTCCATTACCCACTCTAAACCACTGTTTGGACACTCAATCCTCAGTGTTTTGGAGGACAAGCAGCATTGAGGGGTCACTAGACCTGTTGTTGCTAGATTTCCTTTGTAATCCTTTGTACTCATCGCTCATAATGGCCACAAAATGGCACCCGTTATATGATGGGTGCTGCAGGTGTGGCCAATATTTTCTCTCCCGTCGTATGACGGTCACCGTAAATTCAGGGTTAAAGAATACCCTCAAGACTCCCATTCCAGATAAACTTGTACATTATTCGGTAGATAAATGTCCCAGCCGAAGGCTGGTTCTTTCTAAGTAACAGGCTCGCTATCGCTCGCCAGGAAAGAAATAGACACTTTAATGGCACAAAAGTCTTGAAATCGCCAGTGTAATGGGGCTAATCATGCGGGAAAAGGGGGTCCAGAAAAAATACAAACCTCCCCTCTTAATAATCTACTATTATAGAATGAAAATCCTGTGTAATAGTTAATGACTGAATAACATCGGCCTTAAAGAATATACTGGACACATTATAGTTATGATGCTCTCATATGTTTAAGAGGAGGTTCTTATTTATGTAGGTATTTGTTTATGTAATTATTTTAATTTTATATTTTTTGACTTTATTATTTAGTTTCCTCCTTAGACCTCCATCAATAAAAACAAAACAAATAATCATAATACCCCCAAGACCTCCTTTTGAGATAAACTTGTGCATTTTTCCGTAGAAAAATGCCCCGGCCGAAGGCCAGTTCCTCCTAAATTGCAGGCTCACTGTCGTTCGCCTGAAAAATATCGGCATCTAAGTGACACAAAAGGTCGACAAATTAATGGAGCGAATGTCCTAACAACTCAAAACTAATGGGACTAATCTTGAGGGAGAATGTGGTCCTGAAAGCCCCTCATTCATGAATATTAAGCAACGCAGGAAATTAAGGGACTAATGACCTATCAAGGCCAGGGAACAATTGGTTAGACCATTCAGTACCGGCCACGTCATTTTCATCATATATTGGACACTATTAGACGATTTTATTCAGCTTAGGAAGGATCTGTGGTAGCTCAAAGTACCGGTGACCTCATTTTATATTTGATTTCAGCTCAGGTACATTTTCACAATTTTATGAAGTTTAGGAAGGGTCTGTGATCGTCCGTAAAAATAGTGAAGTTGCTACGCCACATCACTGCCGCGCGTCGTTGCACAGTGACGCCGCACCGTTATCATTACGCATTTTACGTCTTCATAGCAACCACGAGAAGACCTAATTTTAGCGGTGACCTCGGGGTGTACATTTTAGAATCATCAAAACTTACACGGCGAGGTCGCAGTGCGTCTCGCAGTCTCCGGACCCTAGAGATTTAGCACCGACTAGGGACTACTTTTGGCTGCGCTCACGCCAAGTACACCAACTTGGTCGGGATCCATCCACTCACTCACGATCCATCCACTCACTCACAGACAACACGCAGCTGCAGGCACGACCTCCCGAAATCCATCCTTCCGAATCCTCCTTTCCTCGCGAGGACAGAGTCCACCTGTCCAGGCTGAGATGCGGACACCATCCAGCTCTCCTGAGCTATCAGAAGAGACTGGATGACTCCGTTGTCGACGCCTGCCCGGGATGTAACACAGCACCCCATACCATTAAACACATCATAGAAGACTGCATTTCACACAACCACTTACGCCAACAACACAATCTACACTCAATGAGAGCTCTGTGGGAAAGCCCGATCGTGGCCATGGCCTTCCTCAGGGACTCGGGGCTGTTCGGCCAGGCAGCTTAGGGAACAACAACAACAACAACAACAACAACTTGGTCGGGAATTAGGACATGACTCAGCACATTTTCTATGCAGTGTACAGTGTCCAGCCCTAAATATGTCAGTGTAAAAGGGTTCTTAACTCTTTCAGAACGAGGACGTTGTTTTAGTAATATTCTCCTTAACATTAGTCGATTATGACTAGATTTGGAAATAACTTGTGGGAATTAAAAGGTTATTTGAGAACATTTATAACGGATTCCCGGATATTTTCTCTAAGAAGAAAAAAATCGTCCATGTTAGCCGAAATGAATATAAAATGACGCAATCATATTGAAGGCATTATTCTTAAAAGTTTGGGTCAAGGTTATCATGTGTCACCAATTCAGGCACCTGGATAATTAATTAGGTCATATATTCAATCTTTATGATCCATACATCATTCCTATATATGGCATTACCATCGGAAATTAGTATTTACCTATTATCCAACAATGTTAAGATATGCCCCCCAAAACCATATTTTGTCATAAACCTAGCCTAACAACCTAACCTAACCTGCTAGTCTAAGCATTGATGCTGAGGATGACAAAATATTTAATACTAAATATACGGTGGAAAAATGAAACAAATTAGATCTCCACTGATTCAAGATGGCCGCCTTCCTTGCTTCCACCCTTATAACTCACTAAGTCAAATAAATATTTTGTAATTTGCGATAGCAATGACATTGATAGGAATGATATAAGGGTCATAAAGATTGTTTGTATTATTATGTTTTTTCCATAAACCAACATCACCTTTAAACTCAATCAATGAAATCATCAAAAACATGTGGCACTCCAAGGACTCGAACCTAGCATACTCACATCTAAATTCCGCGCACTTTGCATTACGCTATCAAGACAGTATGACATACCTATCGAGATTCCTGAATTGGTGACACATGATAACCTTGTCCGAAGTTTGTCCAGTGCTGTGTAAAATACCTTACTGCAAGGCATGGAAGCATAAATTCCATTTTCTTTCTCTCAGTCAAATGCAAAAAAAATCTTGGTTTACTCATGCTTGTTCTACTGCTGTCCGCAATAAGGAGGAAGCATTCAAACAGGACCGACGCCTTAACATTCATGAATCTCATTCTTCCTATGTTTCTGCCTGGAATCAAGCCAAATCTGTTCTTCGACTTGCCAAGAACTCTTTCATCAATAACTATCCAACTCTAGCTCTTCCCAAGCTTTCGGGCATCTAGCCAAAACCCTCTCCAACAATTCTTCTTCCTCGTCTTTCCCTCCCCTTTTCTAGTCTGATGGCATAACCATCACTTCTTACTCTGACAAAGCTGAACTCTTCGCTCAAACTTTTCCTAGATGCTCCACCTTAGATAATTCTGGTGCTATTCATCCCTCTCCACCCCCTCTCTTTACTTCTTACTCTGACAAAGCTGAACTCTTCGCTCAAACTTTTCCTAGAAGCTCCACCTTAGATAATTCTGGTGCTATTCATCCCTCTCCACCCCCTCTCTTTACTTATGCCTAATATCCTAATCTCTTGTAAAGATGTACTTTCTACCCTCTCTGGACTTAATACTAAGAAGGCATGCGGTCTGGACGGTGTTCCTCCTGTTGTACTCAAAAATTGTGCTTCTTTGCTGACTCCTAGGCAAACTCTTTCATCTCTGTCTCTCCTCTAATGTCTTCCCTTCTTGCTGGAAGTTTGCTCTCATTAAACCTGTCCCAAAGAAAGGTGACACCTCTCAACCCGCCATCTATCGTCCAATTGCTCCCTATTTCTTGTATCTCTAAAGTTTTGTAAACTATTCTTGCTTCCAAATTTCTTAAGCATTTCTCTTCTCATAATCTACTCTCAGATCACCAGTATGGCTCCCTTAACCCAGCAGCTGCAGGAAGACTATTAAGAAGTCCTACTGGGCGGCTGTGGGAAGACTCTTAAGATCCTAGGCCAAAAACAAAACTTTTAACCCGCTAAATATTTATAAATATATAATAAGTATTTAGTACCAGCTAAATATTTATAAATGTACCACCCAGGACCGGCTGATTCTGATTTTTTTTTCCCCAGAAACAATAGCGAATGGGTTAGGAATGAAGGAAAAACCATGAAAAACCGATCAAAAAGCTCAAAAAATGGTCCTACAGAGCCCCCGAAAACGGATTTTACAAGAGTAAAAAATTGAAGGCAATTTCCCCAAAAAAACATGTTTTTGCGTGCTCACACGCACGCGGTTGGACTTTGAGAGTTTTCAACCATCGGCATGGGTGCGTGGGATACTTACACAGTTCCCATACAAATCTGAGCCCTCTAGGTGCCATAGGACCGAAGTAATTGGGACCGGAGTAACACTGACGCAAACGAGGCGTCGCTGGGGTTTAGCGTTACATACATTACCGATGCACTGTTTGCGTCGCTGGGGCTCAGTGGGTTAAAACACCCCAGCTAAAAAAGAAGCAATTTGTATTTAGGTGAGATAATTTCCCTCCATTACTTGCTACCACTCCTACACATGTGTCCCCCCCCCCTTTTCCCTCCACCTCAATTATCAAGTATTTTCTCTATTATTCCCGATATTTATCGAGCATTTTCGTCGGAAGACAAGTGGGAGAGAGAGAGGAGGGTGGAGGAGTGTAACTCCGACCCTCCAAGCCAGTCTGAGTCCACTTCTTGTCTCTCAGTGCCACGAGAGACACGATAGAGTGGGGGTGTGTCTCTCTCGCCGGTCTGGGCCAGATTACGACCGCGGGGCTAAAATATACAATTTTCACCAGCCAATTGCTGTTACCACTTGTTTTATTGGTTTCCCATGTTCATATCTTCATATTAAAAGTAAAATAGGTGCATATGGATAAGTATTAATTATATATATGGTAAATTAACGATTTTAGTAAGGAATGAATCAGAATACCTTCGCATGGGGGAATGGTGTATACTACAGGGGCTTAGCGCTTTACGAGTTAAGGGTTGCTCTACTGGTGACCTTCTTTCATATCTTACTAACTATTGGTCATCCTCCTTTCGGGACTTAGTTGAGACCTTTTCTATTGCACTAGACATATCAAAGACCTTCGATAGAGTCTGGCACAAATCTTTAAATTCTAAACTACCCTCCATCGGTTTATATCCCACCATCTGTGCCTTTGTCTCTAATTTCCTTTCCCACCGTTCCATAGCTGTGGTTGTGGACGGTCATCGCTCACTTCCTCATCCTATAAACTCCGGTGTTCCTCAGGGTTTTGTCCTATGTTACGAGGGCAGCCGGGGCACCCAGATGCTTACATAGCCTAGCCCACAGCACCGTACTACCCTGCAACAGACACGCTCTTAATATCTGCTCAAACACCAAGACACGCAGGTTCTCTAGGAAAAATGGTTATCTTCCTCTTTGCTTATTAACCCTTCTTTGGCGGCGCCTGGCTATAGTCGAGTGAAATAAATGTGGCCTATGTGGCTGGGCCCGGCTATAGTCGCATGCAATTTTGAGCACGTAATGTGCTCTGAGAGAGAGCGGAGCTGTGGGAGGAGTGTAGGTTACCTCATGACCGTTCGCCACGGTGGCCATGGAGCTACTGAGATGTACACCGCCCTACTCCACCCTCCCTCACTCGTTTCATACGTAATAATGTAAGGAAATTACCGTATTTTACCGATTTTGCTATTCGGTTGCACGATCGTTGCAAGACAACCAGTGATCGTAGAAGGATGGTTCTGGTGTCATTGGAAAGCTCATTTAACGCCCATTCAGGGATACATACTTGTATTACGTTCTGGCTTTTGTTTATGCATGAAAACGAGCACGGAAACAAGCTCGTTTACGGTAAAAACCCCCGCTGGGCGGCACAGTCAAATATACTCCACCACCCGCTCTTTGAGTGTTAAAGCAGTAACAAGGAGACACAAAAATATCTATTGTCCCCGAGTCTATTCCATAGTGCATGTAGTATGCAAGAGAACTTCTAAGGTTATTCTATACTGCATCAACATTATCCCACCATACCACTACTAGACTCCCAGAACACTCTGTATCATGCCCAATCGCTTAGGAATTGAGAACAATACAAATCAAAAACCCATGGAAAGTCCAGTACAATAAACCTCTGTGCCAAGCCTATTATCTCTAGCCTATGTCCTAATAATACACCGAGTGGCTCTCTTCAGCACAGCACGGCGGTGGTGTTGTAAGGGATAAACAACTTTAATGACATCGCTTACAACATCATCTGGGGTTAGCTCAATACAATCGAGTGCAATGGGGACAACCTCACCTATTAACAGGCTCCACCCCTAGTCCCTGACTGCACCGAATGTATTGCTGCTACAAACTAAACAAGGCCCAAGGGTTGATATACTGGGGAAGTTGGAAGCTGGCTGCCACCCAATAAAGGGTTGGATAAGACCCGAGTCAAAGGATGCTGTGTGGTGGAAAAACTTAGCCTACCATATCACACACCCAGCAACCTCAGTTCTCCAAGGCCTGACAAAAACAGAGATAAACAGTCCAGCCACCCAATCCCCCCAGTGATATCAACCATGAATAATATGCACATATAATAATGGTGAAACAATGCAGCAGAATAATGAAACAGAAATAAGAAACCAGTGTAGAAGCTTATACACTAAGATTGCCAAAGAAGCATGAATGCAGTGATCAATATTAAACTGAAGAGGTTAAAACAAAACAATATTCTCAATATGACTCCAGCCCCTGCTATGCTCCAATCAAAATAAAGAACCAAAAAGAAATATGCGGTATTCAAGGGACAACACAAAGCAAGCCTATCCAACACCAAACAGAGATGTTGACAGAGCGAGAGCTACGACTGGAGTAAAGCTCTGGCACTCGCTCTAGTTCCCACGGCCAGACGAGGGAGGAGAAGGGGAGCACCAGGCTCCGCCAGAATATACAATTAACTAGGCAGCCTGGGCTCTCACTAGCAATACAAAGTAATCAAGTAAAACATAAGACAACCTTGTGTAAACTTATGATAAACGAAATATTTGCACAAAGGCTAAATAAACTAATTAATTATAGTAATAGCCAACCGGCCACACAGACTACAGGCGCCGTCCTGCTAGCCACGAGGGCTAGCTAACTACAAGCCTCACACAGGGTCCCCCCCCCCCCACAACAGGCCCTGCAAACTATAACTCACTCTTAAATTATATAGGATACAAACTCATTTGGGAGTGACACCCTCACACCCAGGGGGAGTCTGTTGGTAAATCTTGAAACAACAGACTGTTCATACTTCAATAACACTACAAGACATACACAACTACAGTCTTTTTTAGTATTTTTATATTTTTTTATATTTTTTTATTTAAATATTTTCTTCTATACAGAAACACAGCAACTCCTACTTTACGACCCTACGCTGGGCTACATACGGCAACCAACAAGCACCAGACGTAAACATGCTAATCAAACCAAAGTAGGAGGCTACACCAACACTGACTGAACGATGAGGATTCTTCTTAAAACATACCCTCCCGTGACAAATAATCAGCCATAACATTATCAGTGCCCTTAACATGCCACACATCCAAACTGTGTTCCGGCAGCAAAACAACACCTGACACTGATAAACTGCCCAGTCCATCACAAGACTGGCACTTCTCTTCGCTCTCTCCGGCAACGGGACCTGCCAATAACCTTTCACTATTTCCACCTTAGTGATAAACGAGGCAGCCCCGATGCGGTCTATGGGGTCGTCAACCCTGGGTAATGGATAGGCGTCTGTCAGGGATAATGCACCAACACTACTGCAATCAACACAAAAACAGGTCTTGCCACCCTGCTCAGGTTGCAAAGTCACTGGCAAAGACCACTCACAATATCCCTTATCCCTCAGACCCTTCTCGAACATGTAGTCCAGCTCTGCTTTTAAGACAGGCTGTCGAGCAGGATTTATACGGCAGGGAGCCAACTTGAGCTTTGCACTGTCTCCAGCCGCTATGTCAGGTGCTACCCCGGACATAAGGCCTGGAGAATCAACAAACATGTGGAAGTACTGCCACAGCCTAGTAAAGCTTAGGAACAAGAGGTAATTGTAACTTATCTAGAAGAACAACATACTCATTGCTCTCCATCAACCCAGCGGCACCGCAGGCTCTAAACTATAATCTCCCTCCTTCTCCACCTCCGTCCCTAATACAGCCAGGTCATGAGAGGAACAATCTGTACCACCTGTGCAGTCACTCCCACATTTCATCAGTGCTAAGGCTTCCCCGCCGATACCCTACATGCGCACCCCCGCATTCCTTGCGGCTACACCTGCCTGCGCAGCATCACCGCCTTCAGCGCCACGGCCAGATGCAGTCGGTCTATGGTAGGGCTGTTGCATTTTACTACGGCAGCATTGGGAGGCTATGTGACGGTCGGGCGTATCTATTACATATTTAACCTCACCAATCTGCTTAGTGTCCTGATACTGACCACAAAACTTAGCAGCCATGGGTCGACCCTGAACTGACAACCGTGCCAAAGCCTCGTCGCCCACCTTGAACACCCTAGATTTAGACTGTTTGTTACAAAGCTCTCTCATCTCCGTGTTCATGCTGCTAACCGGGATAGCCTCCGGGTATCTAGGGGTAGTATCAATTAAAGGGTGGAAGTATTTATTTCCCGAACTGGTGGGTAATAAGGGGCCAACCATGTCAACTACGACACGAGTCAATGGCAGTTCAACTGCAGGTGTAGGGATCAAAGGTGCCACGGGTATTCCTGGGTGGGGTTCTCCAACTACCTTACTAATATGACACATCAAAAAAGAAGCCACCGATGCATGCATATTAGGCCACCAAAATTGAGAATGTAGCCTATTAGTAGTCTCACATACCCCTAAATGACCCGCCAGTGGTGCCACCTGCGTTAGCCTAACCAGCCCTTCCCGGAACTGGGCAGGCACCACTAACTGCTCCTCCCCCAAACCTGAGTTTGTATCCGGCTTCCACTGCAGATACAACAATGCCCCCTTTACAACAAATGTCTCTGCTTGACCGTTCTTCCCACCAGTCGTACCAACCTTCTTAAACAGGAGGCCCAGACTGGGGTCCTCTTGCTGCAACTTACTCAGTTTGTTTCTAGGTAACTCCATCAAGGCAGTTACCTCTGACCTCTCAAAAATATCAGAAGGTTGAGTCGGTTTCACTATGTCAGACTCCTCGTCCGGCACTAGGTCACCTCTACTAGTCTGGGTAGCCTCACTGGGGTCAGCCAAGCCCACAGCTGTCTCCGGACCAGTGTCATCTAGTAGTGCATCATGGGATGGCCCGCACTCATGGCTGTCGGCCCCCGCATCCACTAAATCATCCACCGGTTGTGCCAAATGTGCCACTGATTGGGTCACTGCACCAACAGGGTAGATAAAGTCCATGTTATCTTCTTGCAAACAACCATCACCGGGGGGCACAAAAGCAGCCTCAGCGACGACTGTAGGAGGTGGGAAAACTACATCCCCTGCCAAGTCAGTCCCGAGCAAAAAGTCCACCCCCTCAACTGACAGAGTGTCCACCATAGCCACCTTACACTCGGCTGTCAAAAATGGGCACTGTAGGGTCACCGGGACTAAATCACAGAATTGTTCACTGTTGATTCCCTTGCACATCACAAACTCTCCCGTACTAATAGGTCCCCCTGTCAGGTTGCGACACATGGATTGTTGCGCACCAGTATCCCTAAACACCTTGAAAGGGTAAGTCTGCTCCCCAACCCGTACAAATCCATGTATGAATGGCGGACACCAATCAGGGGAAGTCTGGTTATGCTCAGGTGGTGATACCATCTGGGGCGGCAAAGTGCTTACTACCCTGCTTCGCGCTGGCCAACACTGCCCCCCAAACTCACCAGTACCTGGCTTGCCTTTCACAAGTACCTCCCCTAATGTCGCCACCAACTGGACAGCCTTGGGTTCCTGGGTAGCTTTCCATTTAGCACACTGAGGTTTAATATGACCCACTTGTTTACAAAAATAACATCTCACTTCCGTAGAAGCTTGCTGGTTGTCAGCCTTGGTATAATGTTGTGTCTTATTTGTGGTACCTTTGGGTGATGATGGGCGAGCTGATACTGTGGCTACTTGGTGCACAGGTCGGTCTCTCCTGTCACCAATGCTCCCCATGCACGTGCCATGCCGGGCTAGTGCAAAGTCATCAGCCCAAACTGCTTCTTCCCTTATTGATCTAAACCGCTTTACTTTTAATTTTGTCCCAATGTCCTTATCAACTATGCTTGCAAACTGCTCCATCAGCCAAACCTCACATGCCGCCTCAAAAGTACCAGCCGACTCTGAACGCAGCCACTTAGCTAGAGTATCGCGCAGGTACCTAGCACATTCCACGTGTAAGTCCCCCTGCTGCTTCCGAGCCCCCCTGAAGGCCAACCTGTAAGCCTCGGGACACAGCTCGTAGGGTTTTAACACAGCCTCTTTAAGTACATCATACTCTAGCTCCTGCACTTCTAGGCAATCGTATGCATCAAGAGCCTTGCCTTTTAAAACATTAGAGACCAACACTGCCCAACGCTGCCTCGGCCACTGACACTCGTCGGCCCTCTTCTCAAAACGCAAGAACCACTCTGGGACCTTGAGTTCATTGAAGGCCGGCACGAGTTTCAGCCGTCGATACAACAGCACCTCTTCTGCCTCCCTATGTCTCTCTTCTCTCTCGGCCTGTATTCTCTTCTCCTCTGTCTCCAACTTCCTCAACTCAAGCTCTCTATCTTTCTCTCTCTCTATCTCTTCTCTTTCTCTATCTCTCTGTCTCTCTTCTCTCTCTGCCTGTAGGCCTATTCTCTTCTCCTCTAACTCCAATCTCTTAAGCTGCAACTCAACCTCTGGACTCCTTCTCGACCCTATCGGGGTTATAGGAGGAAACTGGGCATAAGGGGAAACATTGTGCTGAGCAGCCACCGTATGAGTGGCAGTGAAATGCTGGGGTCTGGCCAACGACACATGGGGGAAAAAAGGAGGATACTGAGGATTGCTAGCATAACTTGAAACAAATGTACTGGCCATATGGGCCTGAACATAGCCCTGTGAAAATGAAGGGGCCGTACTGATAGGGTTAAATGCCGACGGTGGAGGCGTGGTGGCAGGTGCTGTGGTAATAGTAGAAGACTGCCTACATACAGTCGCACCTTGCTCTGGAGTTGTTGCTCCACTCCGGTCCCCAGCAGAATGGTAGCCATCATCCACGACACAAGTACTAGCTTCCTGAAGACCATTTTGCTGTGCAACTAGCTTAGACACCTCTTGAACTAACTCTGCCTTAGCCATACCACTGCACCTCCAACCACGCATCTCCAACACACGTCTTAATTCATCGCTACTCTTGCTAGCAACCTCTTCTTGACTAGGTTGGGTTGTAATAAACTGCAAAACGTCCTCCTTTCCCACAATATGAACAGGAACGTAATCAACATGCGACATCTTAGCAGTAGTTGTGGACACGGGTTAATGAAATAAGGGTGCTATGTCCATAGACTTTCAATTACAAGACAAATTACCGACAATCTAAATATAATGCTTCACACCACAAGAACTATACTATCACACTATGCTGGCATGAGGTCGCCACTGTTACGAGGGCAGCCGGGGCAACCAGATGCTTACATAGCCTAGCCCACAGCACCGTACTACCCTGCAACAGACACTCTCCTAATATCTGACTGAAACACCAAGACACGCAGGTTCTCTAGGAAAAATGGTTATCTTCCTCTTTGCTTATTAAAGCAGTAACAAGGAGACACAAACATATCTATTGTCCCCGAGTCAATTCCATAGTGCGGGTAGTATGCAAGAGAACTTCTAAGGTTATTCTATACTGAACCAACATTATCCCACCATACCACTACTAGACTCGCAGAACACTCTGTATCATGCTCAATCGCTTAGGAATTGAGAACAATACAAAGCAAAAACCCATGGAAAGTCCAGTACAATAAACCTTTGTGCCAAGCCTATTATCCCTAGCCTATGTCCTAATAATACACCGATTGGCTCTCTTCAGCACAGCATGGCGGTGGTGTTGTAAGGGATTAACAACTTTAATGACTTATCGCTTACAACATCATCTGGGGTTAGCTCAATACAATCGAGTGCAATGGGGACAACCTCACCTATTAACAGGCTGTACCCCTAGTTCCTTACTGCACCGAATGTATTGCTGCTACAAACTAATCAAGGCCCAAGGGTTGATATCCTGGGGAAGTTGGAAGCTGGCTGCCACCCAATAAAGGGTTGGATAAGACCCGAGTCAAAGGATGCTGTGTGGTGGAAAAAGCTTAGCCTACCATATCACACACCGAGCAACCTCAGTTCTCCAAGGCCTGACAAAAACAGAGATAAACAGTCCAGCCACCCAATCCCCCCAGTGATATCAACCATAAATAATATGCACATATAATAATGGTGAAACAATGCAGCAGAATAATGTAACAGAAATAAGAAACCAGTGTAGAAGCTTATACATTAAGATTGCCAAAGAAGCATGAATGCAGTGATCAATAATAAACTAAAGAGGTTAAAACAAAACAATATGTTCAATATGACTCCAGCCCCTGCTATGCTCCAATCAAAATAAAGAACCAAAAAGAAATATGCGGTACTCAAGGGACAACACAAAGCAAGCCTATCGAACACCAAACACACCAAACGGAGATCTTGACAGAGCGAGAGCTACGACTGGAGTAACACTCTGGCACTCGCTCTAGTTCCCACGGCCAGACGAGGGAGGAGAAGGGGAGCACCAGGCACTGCCAGAATATACAATTAACTAGGCAGCCTGGGCTCTCACTAGCAATACAAAGTAATCAAGTAAAACATAAGACAACCTTGTGTAAACTTATGATAAACGAAATAATTGCACAAAAGCTAAATAAACTAATTAATTATAGTAATAGCTAACCGGCCACACAGACTACAGGCGCCGTCCTGCTAGCCACAGGGCTAGCTAGCTACAAGCCTCGCACAGGGTCCCCCCCCCCCCACAACAGGCCCTGCAAACTATAACTCACTCACAAATTATCTATCTATCTATCTATCTATATGCTCAGGCCCAATCCCCATTTTGGGGGTAGCCGACTCAAGACAGAGCAAGAACAGGGAAAACACAAAAACAACATAAAACTAAAAATAAACACAGATAAAAAACACAAACTCACACACATCCAGGTCACAAATTATATAGGCTACAAACTCATTTGGGAGTGACACCTATCTCTCATTCTATTTCTAATTTTCATAAATGATCTTCTCAACTGTACCTCAAATCCCATCCATGCATAACGCAGACAAATCTACCTTACACTATTCAACTAGTTTTTTAGAAGCCCCAGCAAGCAATCACTTAAAAAATCATGTGATGATGCCATAAAACACTTATCTTCTGACCTATCAACCATTTCCATTTGGGTCAGCGAAAATCTTGTTTCTTTCAATGATTCCAAAACCCAATTTTTCCATTTATATACCCGTCAAGAACTCGCACAGGACTATCCCTTATACTTCAAAACTACTCAAATCAACCCTTTATTTTCTCTCAGTATTCTAGGTGTCTCTTTTTCTCCTGATCTCACTCGGAAAGACCATATTACCACCCTTGCTAAAACAGCTTCGCAGAATCTGGGTGTGCTCAAACGCTTCGAGAGATTTTTTTTTCTATGTAAGTGAGGGTGACAAAAAGGCAAAACTGCCTGTATCAAGTGTCTTCCCCAGAGTCGAAAGAGTGACAGGGCCAAAATCAAGGGACGTTCGAGCCAAAATGCCTGGACACACAGAGTTTGAAGCAATTTAAATCATAGGAAGAGGGAAAGACTGATTTTGTGAGAGAGTTCTAGAGCTCAGTAGTTGAATAGAAGAAAGATTAAGAATAACGTTGCACTCTTGGGTTGGAGAGTTGCACAGAGTAGGAGTGGAATTGAGTTGCAAGATGGGTACTACGTACCCTACATAGAGGAGGTGGTATACATTGGGAAAGCTCTGAGGAACACTGATTATTGTAGTAGCGATAGAATAGCGAGAGAGATGCAACATTGCGGCGAAGAGAGAGAGATTGCAGAGAGTTGTTGAGTGGACGGGAGTATATGATACGAAAGGCTTTCCTTACTACTTTGTCAAGAAGTGCGGTGTGAGAGGATCCTCCCCACCTATGTGAACAATACTCAATACAAGGATCCACTGTGCCCGTGTACAGAGCAAGAAGCTGTGCAGGGGTAAAGAACCCCTTGAGGCGGTTGAGCACACCCAGCTTCTGGGAGGCTTCCTTAGCAAGCTTCTTGCTCTGTACAGGGGCAAAGTGCGTCCATGTATTGAGTATTGTTCGCATGTGTGGGGAGGATCCTCTCACACAGCACTTCATGACAAAGTAGAAAAGAAATCCTTTTGTCTCATTAATTCACGTCCACTCACAGACTCTTTGCAATCGCTCTCTCTTCGCCGCAGTGTTGCATCTATCTCGCTATTCTACTGCTATTATAATAAGCAGTGTTCCTCAGAGCTCTCTCAGTGTAGAGTACATAGAGTATGTAGCACCCGTTTTGCAACACAATGCCATCTCTGCTCTGTACAACTCTCCAATCCAAGAGTGAACCGATATTCCCAAGCCTTTTTCGATTCAACAGCTGAGCTCTAGAACTCTCTCCCTGAATACATCTTCCCTTAATCTTATGACTTAAATTGCTTAAAACTCTGTGTGTCCAGGCATTTTGGCACGAACATTTATTGATTTAGGCCTTGTCACTCCTTTAACTCTGGGAGAGGCACTCCACTCGTCACAGGCAGTTTTACCTTTTGTCACCCTCATCCACAGACAAAAAAAAGAAAAAAAAACTGTATATATATATATATATATAATTATATATATATATATATATATATATATATATATATATATATATATAATCTTGTCGTAAAACTCATCAAATTACACATCATCTAGCATGGGTGTCATCTAGCCCATAATGAACGAAGATACTGGAACTGAGTATTAGTTAATGAAATATGACTTGAAGTCACCCGGGGTTTAAAAGCTAACAATTGATTTCGTCATATTTCGTTCAATAAGGTTTCACGGTGGGAAGGTTTAAGAATATGGCTGTAAATTCTACATGATCCATATTAAATGATCACCATGTTGTTTGACAATTACGGCACCAAAATGGTATCCGAAGACCAATACAGCTGCTCTCTCTTTCACCAAGATCTCCAGTTCTGTTGAGTGCCAGGGAGTGGCACCACCATGACGCCACAATTTATCGGGGTGCTTGAGATGGCAGCAACCGGGTGACGGTGGGGGAGATACCCTATCATCCCACGTCACTAACACCACCATCCCACCTATATCTTGGCTAAGAGGCTACTAACTACCAGTAGACGTTAACATTAACCCAGGGATTAACACAAATTTGAATAACGTAAAAGCCCATGACTCAATAATATTTTAATTAAATGTTCGTGTTATAAAGGGAAACCCCTTTAATTGTGGCATATTATTTGCAACTTCTAGTTGCTTTTAGTGCATTGATTCTTTGGAAACCTCCTTGACTGAATGATAATATATAATGGTAACAAGAATTATATAAGCAATTATTCATCTTATTACAGGAGGCAACGAGCATAGTCATGACCTTTTTTTTTTTTTTTTTTTTTTTTTTTTTTATATTCCAACTACTCCTTCTCGGGCATAGGTTGAGAGCCTGCACACTCTACCCCTGAACACGGTGAGGCCCGTGAGGTCTTGTTCCAGTCTAAGGAGTGAGACATGCGAAGCACTCTTTCACGGCACAAAGCAACTCCATCTCTGAAGCCGTTTCGCCTCTGTGCCTCACAGTCTCATCCCCCAGGCTCAGACCCTCACTCTCAGAACGCCACCTATTGAGCAATTAACTCACTAGGCATTGCCCCCCTGTAGCATATTTTGAATATGGGAATATTCATACAGTGCTATTTAATCAGGGAACAATGAGGGTATTTTTTTGGAATTTCGGTGTGCTGTGGTAATGCACTGAAACTAGGTACAGCACAAATTCCATCCCAATAATATCTTCCCATTGACATATTGGGATTCGAACCCTGGTCCATTGGATTACCAGTCCAGTGGCAAGACCACTCTGCCACACCTCCCCTGACGTCGCGCGAATAATATTATGTCGCTAAGCCATCGGCGACGACATAATTATTGTCCTTATATGACTAATGCCATATAACCTGCTTAACGATACGCACACGCCCACAGGCACTCCAAGTTTGTGACTTGTGGCTTGAGGAGAAGGTAGTAGACGACAGAGGTGGATCCCCGTTAATAATTGTGTTGTTTATTAGGATTGTGATAAATAATTCTTCCATAATTACGATTCAACACCTGTGATGTTGCCTGGATTATAAAGGTATGCCATCTAATCGAACATTTTGTGCAACACCAAGGGATTTAAAGGAAACTATAAATCATCTTTTGGGTGAAGGAAGTAATTAGGTCGGAAAGAGATAGTAATGGAATGTTGGATATATCGCTACCTGAACACCTCATTACCCAGTACTAAATTGAATTATAAAACCTAATAAAACGTAACTGATATATCATAGCCAATCCTAATCTAATTTAAACAAGGTAGTTAATTTAGGTTGTGTTATTGCCCTTCAGCTATGTGTTTGTTTTAAGTGAACGAGCAAAGGAAATTACTTTTCCAATGATCATATACTGTATATATAATATTATACATATATATTTTTTTTATAATCAAGAATATTTTATCATGATCGAGAGGTGATTCATTCAGAGAGGCTTCATAAAATCTTCTAAATGTAGCTAGAATAAAATCTAACACACGTCGCTGGTACTGAAGGGGTTAAAGTACTGGGAGTACACATGTATATTTAGTTGTTTACCTTACAACCCATAAGAAACTGCATTATTATTCTATATATTGAAGTTAACACAAGTCATTCAAAGTAGTGTCAAAGACAGAACAAAACAAGATCCATGTGACTAAAGGCATCCTCCATTCATAAAAGGTTTGGAACAATTGGACTTAAACTGTTGTAGGTTGTACATTTGAAGAAAGCAACTCCAAGGAAGAGAATTCCAGAGAGTAGTCCTGGGGATAAATTAATTGCGATAAGAGGAAGTTCTATACAGAGTGTCCCGCGAGTTTTGTCAAATACTTCCAGAGATGAAAGATTAAGTAATTCTAAGTAAAAACTGTTATATACACATAGGCTTTTGGGGGCATTGTTTTGTAGTTATGGACCCTTAAAGTCGGCATTTTGGTGTTTCTAACCCTGTTTTTCTTCAATAAGATGAGGATAGGGAAACAACTATAAAGTGTATTGTGAAGCATGATATCAATACTTCAAACTGACTATTACAAGAAACCAACAAAACTTAATTTTAAGCTCATCATCGCGGAAAGAAGAAAGGAGCTACGGAGGATGCTTTCAACTCCATGTCAAGGGAATATGAAGTACGATGTAGGGAAGTTGTTGGTGTCAGTTTGAAGTATTGATATCATGCTTCATAATACACTTTATATATATTTTTTTTCCTATCCTCATCTTATTGAAGAAAAACAGGGTTAGAAATGAAAAAAAAAAAAAAAAATGCCGACTTTAACCCGTGGAGCCCCGGCTAGTTTTGTAATGTTTGTTCACCAGAACACGGCTGGTTTTCAAAAAATGGTTTTATTCCAGAAACAATAGCGAATGGGTTAGGAATGAAGGAAAAACCACGAAAAACCGCTCAAAAAGCTTAAAAAATGGTCCTACAGAGCCCCCGAAAACGTATTTTACAAGAGTAAAAAATTGAAGGCAATTACCCCCAAAAAACAGGTTATTGCACGCTCACGCGCACACACGTGGACTTTGAGAGTTTTCAACCATCGGCACGGTTGCGTGCGCAGTTCCCATACAAATCTGAGCCCTCTTGAGTGGCTACACCTGAGGTTACGGTCGGCGCAATTAGGGTGACGCGTCAGGCGCGTCTCTGGGGCTGTGCGTTACATACATCGCCGACGCGTCAGACGCGTCGCTGGGGCTGTACGGGTTAACTACAACACAATGCCCCCCAAAAGCCTATGTGAATATAACAGTTTTTACTTAGAATTACTTAATCTTTCATCTCTGGAAGTATTTGACAAAACTCGCGGGACACCTTGTATTGTAGAGAAGAGACTGTGAATTCAAGGCCATTTCCAGCTTCCCTAGTTATGTGGGGAAGGGTGCAGAGAGGGGGTACAATTTAAGCAAGTTCTTCAGAACTATTACCATGAACATATCTGTAGAGTAATGCAAGGGATGCAACATCTCTTGGTATGAATACTGGAGGAAGATCCTGCGTGATTGCAGTTTTTTTTTATTAATCTAACTGCTTTATTTTGAACTTTCTTCAACTGCCTCAATGCAGCCACCCACATCCATCCCAAAAGGGTGAACAGTATTCCATCTGAGAACGAGCATGACTTTTATATATAACGGCTAACTGCTCGTCAGTGAAGAATTCTCGAACTCTGTGTAGAAGTCCCATTTTCTTAGAGGCATTTTTAGCAATGAGATGTCCAGATCAGATTGGCATTCAATGTTACACCAAGGATATCAATACTAGAGTAGGTGGGAATATTTACATTATTAAACATTATGTGAGAGTTAAAAAGATTCTGTTAGAAAATTCTATGTACTTGGATTTACGTGTATTAAAAGATACCAGATGTTTTGTCCATTCATTAATTTTAGATTGGTTCAGATAAATTGCAGTGTTAAATTTGGCACTTATAATATCAGGCTGCGTGAAAGAACTGCTAAGCGTAAAGGAACTGTGGAGTGTTGAGTCATCTGCGTAGGAATGTATTGGGTTATGAGTGATACTACGACAGGAGAGCATTGATGTGAATATGGAACAGAGTTGGTTCCACAACTGTTCCCTGAGGAATGCCAGCATTTATGAAGTAACATTGAGAATACGGGCCATCTACCATCAGACTATGTTGCTCTGTAGCTTGGTTAATGTGATCCGTAGGAAGGCAAAGAATGTCTGCAGTTGATCGTTCATGTCTAAATCCATTCTGTCTATCACTGATTAATTTACTAGTCTATAGATACTTGATTAGGTGATTGTTTATTATTGTTTCGAAGATTTTACCAAGGGTGGAAGTTATATCTATTGGTATGTAGTGTAATGGACCTGAAGAGGCCCCCTTTTTAGGAACAGGATTAATGGTTGCTTCTTTCCAGGAAAGTGGAAAACATGAGGTATGAATACAAAGACGGAAAACTTATGCTAATACAAGAGCAAGGAATTTTTTTTTAGAACTATTGGTGGAAGCTCATCTGGACCAGGAGCTATATCTACTACTGAGAGATTCTGCTGAGTGGTTATAACATGTCTGGTGTGCATCTTTAATGTGGGGCTTTGGGGGGGGGGAAGTCAAATTTAGTAAAGAGATATCTTGGTTTCTTTCATGTAAGGTTGAGTTGGTGGAGAATATATCAGCGAGAATGTTGGTTGTACCTCGCGGGTCACTTACAAAATTGCCATTGGGAGACTGTAATGGTGGAATGGATGAAACAGTAGTAAAATTAGACTTGAATGAGTTTAAGAGTAGACCAAAATAGGAGCGGTACTGTGTTGAAAGGCGGGTGCCTTGCAACCGCCGCAAGGGAGGGGGTATACCCTGAAAGAGCTCTGAAGAAGACTGATTGTTATAATAGCGATAGTAGAGTGAAAGAGATCCAACATTGCGGTGTGTAGAAAGAGATTGTAGGGAACTAGTAAGAGGAAGTGAGTTGATGAGACTAAATACTTTGAACTCTTCGCTTTCGAAAAGTGTGGTATAGGTGGAGCCTCCCCACACATGCAAACAATACTCAATACAGGGGGGCACTGTGCTCTGATACAGAGTAAGACGCTGTGTGGGGCATGGGGGTGAAGAACCCACGGAGATGATTGATATTGGGAAGCTGTTTTAGCAAGAGTGGTAATATGATCTCTCCAAGAAAGATCAGATGAAATATGTATAGTTAGAATATTGAGAGAATATGAAGGGTTGATTTGTGTATTATTAAAGAATAATTATAATTGATAGTCTTGCGGAAGACTGCAATAGATTATGGAGAGAGAGAGGGGGAGAAATTGGATCTTGAAGGCATTGAAAGTAACAAGATTTTCTCTGCCTCAAACCGGATATAATTAGTACATCAGCAGATACGCGCTCTATGACCCTTTTACATGAGTTTTTGGAGTGAATGCATGCTCGGTTGATGTGAAAGATTAGTTGAATAGTGTAAGGTAAAGCCATCAGCATATGAGTAAATAGGACTAGAGGTACAGTTGAGGAGATCATTAATAAATATTAGAAAGAGAATTGGAGACAGGACAGAATCCTGAGGAACACCAGAGTTGATAGGTTGAGAAAGTGAGCGATGGCTGTCCACAACTGCAGCTATGAAGCGGTCTTAAAGGAAATTAGAGACAAAGGCCAAATAGAGGGATAGAAACCGAAAGAGGAAAGTTTCGAAATTAGAGATTTGTGCCAGACTCTATGGAAGGCTTTCGATATGTCTAGCGCAATAGAAAAAGTCTCACCAAAGTCCCGAAAGGAGGATACCCAAGATTTAGTAAGATAAGCAAGAAGATCACAAGTAGAGTGACCCTAAATGAAACCATAATATAAATCTGAAAGTAGATTATGGGTAGATAAATGCTTAGGAAATTAAGAGTAAAGAATAGTTAAAAAAAACTTTAGAGATGCAAGAAATGAGAGCAATTGGACGATAGTTGGAGGGTTCAGAGTGGTCACCCTTCTTAGGGACAGGTTAAATAAGGGCAAACTTCCAGCAAAAAGGAAAGATGTTAGAAGAAAGACAGAGACGAAAGAGTTTACGTAGGCAGGGAGTCAGCATGGAAGAACAGATTTTGAGTACAACAGGAGGAACACAATACGGTCCGTACACCTTTTAAGTATTACGTTCAGAGAGTACAAAGGAGTACAAAGGAAATCAAGCAACAACAGATCTAGTGACCCTTCTAGGTTGCTTGTCCTCCAAAACACTGAGGATCAAGTGTCCAAACAGTGGTTTAGAGTGGGTAAGGGAACATTGGAAAGGGAATTACTGCCCTGGAACTAATGTCCGTGGCAGGATTAGGAAGTTAGTAGGGGACAGATGGGTTAGTAATTGAGGGGGGGATAAAATAAAGTTATTCATTTACAAACGCAGTCAGTCGCGGGTTTGATGCGAGATATTTGTCTAGGCGGAGTTTAAATGAATCAACGGTGATGCAGTCTATAACGTTTCGGGGAAGCCCATTCCACAAGTTGACAACTCGATTGAAGAAGAAATTCTTAGATTCGTGTGAGTTAAAAGATTTACCAATAATTTTGCAACCGTTTCCCCGCGTGTAATTAGATTGGTCGATAGTGAAGTACTTACTACAGTTCATATTGTCGATGCCTTTGATGATTTTGAACACTTGAATTAAGTCACCTCTTAATCTGCGCTGGGTTAAAGGAAATAGATTTAATTCTCTAAGACGCTCTTCGTATGGTTTGTTCTTTAGGCTAGGTATCATTTTGGTAACTCTACGTTGAACTCGTTCTAGCTTGTTTATATCTTTTTGGTAATAAGGGCACCAGGATTGAACGCAGTATTCCAGAAGAGGGCGGACTAAGGAATTGTAAAGGGTTAGGATAACTTCTTTGGATTTATGCTCAAATGACCTGCCTATAAAGCCAATTATTTTGTTTGCCTTCTTAACAACTTCTGAACATTGTTGACTCGGTTTTAGGTTACTCGATATTGTTACTCCCAGATCGGTTTCTCTGTTTACATTCTTAAGCTGAGTGCCATTCATCGAATAGTTTGCTTTCTCATTTAGGTATCCGATATGTAGTACTTTACATTTATCCGCATTGAAACTCATTTGCCAAATTTGGGCCCAACATGACAATATATCTAGATTGTGTTGCATATCGTCAACTTGTTCTTTTGAGAGTACGCTATTTGCAATTTTTGTATCGTCAGCAAATTTTGAGATTGTACAGGTGAGACCCTCATCTATGTCGTTGATGTAAATTAGAAAGAGAATTGGTCCTAGTACCGATCCCTGGGGTACCCCGCTACTTAAATTGGTCCATTTAGATGCCTTACCGTTTATGACTACTCTTTGCTTTCTGTCGCTGAGCCAATTTTCTATCCATTTCAACACACCGTCTTGTATTCCATGCGCTTTTAGTTTTAGCAGTAAACGTTTGTGGGGAACTTTGTCAAAGGCCTTTTGAAAATCAAGGTATATAATATCTACAGCTTTACTCTCATCGTAGAGGTTGAGGATATCGTGGAAGAAGTCTAAGAGGTTTGTTAAACAGGAACGTTTTTTACGAAAGCCGTGTTGAGTATCTTTAAGTATGTTATTTTCCTCTAAGTGATTTACGAGTCTGTCTCGTATGACCGTTTCTAGCATTTTACATACAACTGAGGTTAAGCTAATTGGACGATAGTTACTGGGTAGGGATTTGCTGCCTTTTTTTAATATCGGTGTTACGTTGGCTAGCTTCCACTGATCAGGCATAGTTCCAGACTGCAAGGATTTATTGAATAGTAATGTCAGTGGTTTGGAGAGCTCATCCTTAGCTTCCTAGGCGAGATTGTATCAGGTCCAGGCGTTTTATTTACCTTGAGTTTATCTAAACAATTCAATACTTCTCTCTCTGTAACGGTGATATTGCTTAGAACATCTGAATTATCAATCTGAATCGGCGATGGTGTAGGGATATCACTGAGGTCTTCTGTTGTAAAAACTGATGCAAAGAAGGTATTGAGGGCATTACTCATTTGTACTTCGTCTTTGGTGTATTCTCCATTTTCATCGACTAACGGTCCAACAGTTGAAGTAACTACTTTTTTCTTTCTGATATAACTATAGAATTCTTTCGGGTTTGTTTTACTTTGATTCGCAATATGTAACTCTAAGGTCTTTTTACTTTGCTTAATTAACTTTTTGGCTTTGCGTCATAGCTCTACAAATTTCAGCCGTTCTTCGTCATTTTGTGAGGATTTTAATCTATCATTAGCAAATTTTTTAGCAAGCAGGCAGTTTGAAATATCTTTATTCCACCATTTGGGCTTATTGTTATGGCCTGGACGCCGTATTTTCGATGGTATGCAGTCTTGCACTGCTTTTAGGTAAGTGGCTTCGAATAACTTCCAAGATGTATTTATGTCGTTATTGTGAATTAAAAAGCTCCAGTCAGTTTCTTTAAACATAGCTCTAAGTTTATGGAAGTTTGCTTTCTTGAAATTAGGGACTTTTTCGATGCTACTATTTGGTTCGTTACTAGTAAACTTTAAAGTGAAAGTTATCGTACGATGGTCGCTGTTACTGAATTCATCACCAACATTCAAATTCTCTATTAATTCTTCTTTTGTTGCAAGTACAATGTCAAGAACGTTATTACCACGGGTTGGCGTTCGAACAAATTGATAAAGCGAACTCTCTTGCAAGTTCGTATACAAGTCATGTCCGGAGTGTGAAGTAAGAGTATCGCCCCACTTGGTCACAGGTAAATTAAAGTCGCCAAAAATTACGGTAGAGGATAGAAAGTAGATCCTAAGAAGAGATTATGAAATATGGCATAGGTAAGAGAGAGGAAGGTGGAAAGGGAGGGATAATGCAGGAATTATCCAAGGTGGGATTTTAGCAAAAGTTTGAACAAAGACTTCATCTTTTTCAGAGGAAAACATGGCGGATGTGCCATCAGAGTGGAAAAGAGGAATGAAAGATGAGGAAGTAAAATTGTTGAAGTGGTTTTTGGGTATATGCCAGAAAGCTTGGGAAGGGCTAGAGTTGGAAATGTCAGAACATTTATTATTGATGAAAGTGTTTTTGGCGAGTCAAAGAACAGATTTGGGTTGATTCCTGGCAGAAACATAAAAAGTACGAGATTCTCTTGAGTTTGAAGGTGATGGTGCCAAAGGTGTATGTTGCGTATATATGCGCAACAATCTCGCTTTCTCTCGTGTTCCAAACTTTGACTCTTCTGAATTCTCAACTCTCTGGCTAAAGCTTTCTTGTCACTCTCAAACTAAATATTTCTGTGCTGTTCATCTCTCTCCTAAGTCTACTGACTATCCATAAATCTTTGACTATCTAACTTCTAAAGTGGAACACATTCTATCTATCTCTCCTTTCGCAAACAATTTCCATCATATGTTTCAACGTTCACTGCCGCCAATGGCTCTCCTCTCTTTCCACTGACCAACCTGGTGAACAAGCCTACATCTTTTCTATTCTACATGACCTAGAACAGTTACTCCAGCAACCCACCCGTATCTCTCTACTATCTCCAATTGGGGCAGAGAAAACCTTGATACAAAATATCCCTTCATCCGCTCTTAATATTCTCAGTGTCTCTTTTTCTTCACATATCTCTTGGATTGATCATATTACCACTCTTGCTAAAACAGCTTCCCAGAAGCTGGGTGTGCTCAACCACCTCCGGGGGTTCTTTACCCCTGCACAGCTTCTTTCTCTGTACAGGGGCACAGTGCGTACATGTATTAAGTATTGTTCACACATGTGGGGAGGTTCCTCTAACACAGCACTTCTACAAAAAGTAGAAAAGAAAGCCTTCTGTCTCATTAACTCATGTCCACTCACCAACGCTCTGTAGTCTCTTTCTCTTCGCCGCAATGTTGCATCTCTATCACTATTCTACCGCTATTACAATAATCAGTGTTCCTCAGAGTTCTTTCAGTGTATACCACCCCCTCTTTGTAGAGCACGTAGCACCCGTCTTGCAACACAATCCAACCCCTATTCTGTGCAACTCTCCAACCCAAGAGTGAAACGCTATTCTCAATCTTTGTTCTATTCAACAGCTGAGCTCTGGAACTCTCTCCCAGAATCAATATTTACCTCTTCCTATGACTTAAATTGCTTCAAACTCCGTGTGTCCAGGCATTTAGGCTCGAATATCCCTTGCTTTTGTCCATGTCACTCTGTCAACTCTTTCAACTTCCTACAGGCAGTTCTGCCTTTGTCTCCCTCACTCACATACCAAAAAAAAAAAGAAATCTGGCACTCCTTGTCTGCACCAGGGTTAAATGGGTGCCTTGTGTTCCCTCAACCCTTCAACCCAGGTTGGCAGAGGAAAGGTGTTTTTCCACAGAGTGGAAGTTACAAGAAAGGATATGTAGTTTGGTCTTTGAATCAATATTTGTCATGTTCAGAAGTAAAATATAACTCCGTTGTTAAATAATTGTGGTGTAACCGTAATGTAAAAAAACAAAAAACATACACAAATATAAAATACATAAATAAATAAATAAACCGTCTACCCACACGACAGGATTTCTACTCTGCTCCATTTCTCCCTTTTCCTTCCTCACTGTATCTCCCCTTCCTGTCCCTCTCCCACGATCACCTGTCAGCCACACCTCCTGTCTACCTGCGGGGTGGTCCAGGGTAATTAGAGAGCATGTCAGGTAGACAGGGTGTTGAGCGAGTTACACAGAGTTACATAGAACTACACTGATCAGCAGACTACATAGACCTTGCGGTCCTTGTACTAATAGAGAATTACAACTTAGAGGGAGAGCAAGAATTGTGTGTGTGTGTGTGTGTGTGTTAGTGAGAAACAAATAGACAGACATTAAAGCACACGAACAGATACGTTTACGTTTACATTGTGGGACCCGCAGAGGGCCGCTCTTGGGTGGCATACTATGCGGAGGTTGTGCAGGGGGATTATTGATTAGGAGCAGGATCAGGATAATTATTAGGATAAAGGTGATTATGAATGGTGATCCTATTTCTGAGTGAATCAAAAGTGGGATTATTAACTAAATGAAATGGGAGGTGATTCTACTCTTGGATGCTGCGTGGATAAAATGAGTGTCGCAATAATAATATTATGTCTGTGCTTGCCTGATAGGTATGGTATTTTAGGTTGTGGGTGCCCATACAGATAGACAGAAAACACATAAGATGGAAATTCGACTGGCAACCTACCATTTATATTTTGTCTTGTACAAATTCAAATCCATAGAGATAAATGTTAGTGAAGGGCCAACCAAGAATGTTAGTGAAGGGCCAACCAAGAATGTTAGTGAAGGGCCAACCAAGAATGTTAGTGAAGGGCCAACCAAGAATGTTAGTGAAGGGCCAACCAAGAATGTTAGTGAAGGGCCAACCAAGAATGTTAGTGAAGGGCCAACCAAGAATGTTAGTGAAGGGCCAACCAAGAATGTTAGTGAAGGGCCAACCAAGAATGTTAGTGAAGGGCCAACCAAGAATGTTAGTGAAGGGCCAACCAAGAATGTTAGTGAAGGGCCAACCAAGAATGTTAGTGAAGGGCCAACCAAGAATGTTAGTGAAGGGCCAACCAAGAATGTTAGTGAAGGGCCAACCAAGAATGTTAGTGAAGGGCCAACCAAGAATGTAAGAGACAGAGGCCATGAAGTGACGGGAACAAGTCATTACCGCGATGGGACACTGATAGCCTCTCATTGGGAGGTCCAGGATGTCTTCATGTCCACCTTTAGACCTCTGCCAGTTCTTCACTTTAGAACTTTTAGAAACAAAACTAGTTTCAGTATTTTATGGCTGGCATTCTAAATCTCAAGCTGATTCAGGTAATGGTTGCTTTAATTACGTGTATGTTCATTGTCGGGATCATGTCCATCATCTCGCCAAAGTTCAGGCCGGTTTTCTGGACCACTTTCTCCCTCACGTTTATCCCCATTAGTTTTCAGATGTTAAGATGTTTGCCCCATGAGTTAGTCAATTTTAAGACTTTTCGCCCAATTTCTTCTTCAACATTTACACCTTTCGTGCTACTTAGGTGTCGATTTTTTTCCCTGGCGAATGATAGTGAGCCTGTAATGTTGGAAGAACCGGCCTTCGGCCGGGACATCTGTCTACCGAAAAATGTAAAAAATAATCTAGAAGGGGATCTATTTTTTTTTTTTATTTTTTTTTTGATGGAGGTCTAGGGAAGAAACTAGAAACAATAATGAATACATGCAAAAATCGCCCAAAAAGTGAACCATCTCCCCTTAATATCAGTTTATTATATTTAAAAGTGAATTCGTGTACAGTGAACGGAACATAGTATTAATCAGTTGGCCTGTGTTCTACCCAAAACTTCCACAGATTCCACGTTCATTCATCTATCTACCTATTGCCTATCGCCATATGATCCACGAAAGGGTGACCACAAATAAAACGCCCCCATGCACCACAGTCCTCCGTTAGCCGGTGCCCCTCCTCAAACCCAAGTTACCCAACACCACTTGTACTCTTATACTTGTCAACTTCATCCTTCCATCTCACTCTCTGTCTGTCTCTTCCTCTCTGCATGTCCACCTCTCAGATACTCTCTTAGTCATTCTTTCACTCTCCATATGTTCCACATGACCGAAACATCTCAAGGTGCTCCTTTTCACACTATCCAGCAAATCCACAGCGCAATGCTCTAGCACTTCCATCATTTGTCTGCCAATCTCTCCATGTAACTTCAAATGCAAATCTCAAGTAATTCGTTTCAACCCCTCTCACTTTTGATTGATGTTTCTTCAACAATGTCCATTGCTTCGGTCTCGTACGTCAATGTAGGTATTACCGCACTATCATGCAATTACTTATTTACTTCCATGCTGACCACCCTATTCTTTGTCACTGCTTTCAGTGTTCCTACAACCCTCTTCCTTTATTGTACTCCTGCACTTCATCCTCCATACTCCAATCTTTATTCATCACACTGCCTAAATACTTAAATGAGCTGACATTCTCCATAACCTGGCCATTCAACCTCACCTCACTCTGTAACTGCACCCCTTTCAAAGACAATAACCTTACTCTTCCCCACATTTACCTTCAGGTCCCGTTTCTCATACACAGTTTACCAAACCATGCAACTCCCAATCATTATCACTTTACATAATTGTATCATTAGCGAACAACAACTCAGGCAACTTCCACTCACTTCCGTCCCTTATCAACTGTACACCAACATCCACTGCTCTTCCTTGTAGTTCTTTCATGACGCCATCCATACATATACCGAACAAACTTGGGGACATCATGCACCCTTGTTTTAACCAAACATTCAGGTACAAAAACTCGCCCTGTTCATTCTCCAGATGTACTGCCGCCTTTGCACCCTCATATATGCTCTTCACTGTTTTCAGCAACTTATGAAGTACTCTGTATATGCTCAATACCTTCTACAAACCTTCTTTGTCAATTCTGTCGTAGGCTTTCTCAAAGTCCATAAAGTCCGTATACAACTTTTGTCACTTCTCCAGATATTTCTCATATACATTATACATAATCGATTTATAAAACCATTCCAACAATGCTCCAGTAGGTTCCAAAACTATGTAAAGAGTATATTTGGGCCTCCGGTGTTAAATCCTTGCCTAAGATAGCCCATTCACTACACTAAACAAGCACACCACACATCTTTGGGTCACAAAAAACAAAAACAAAAAACAAATATTCGTCTCTACCAGCTGATTCTAGCTCGGTAGTTTGTTCGTCCCCACTTGCTTTCAACACTGGGGGAGGCACTTGTCACAGGCACCTCTGCCTTTTGTCTCCCTCATCCACATAGACAACACAAAAATACTGTATGGTCTAATTACATTTTCCAATCTAAACCAGCATAACACAATTAATAGTTTTTTTTATTATTAATGAAGTTGTTACTTGTAACATAATTATATTAATGCTCCTTTCCAATTTAGGTCGGCTTTCTTACATCGTCAATATTGGTCTGGCCGTCCATGAAGAAAAGTTTTTAACTATTAGGTCACATATCTTAATCTAAATCTAGCTTCCGTTATCAGTGCAAAAGGACCACATACATGTTAACCGAAAACATAGTTGGCAATCCAAATTTAGCATTACGATGTCCTTTAATAATCATGATATAATTATTATGCCATGGATGTTTAGTATTCTGCTGAAAAATGTATTCCTTACAAATATGCTACTTCCGAGCTAAGAATCGACAATTGAATTTAGCTTAAGAAGGAATTCATTGAGGTAAAGGTGTACACTAGCGTGAAGTGATGGGCGGTACACATTTACTTGAACAGGCGATTGTACGGATATGGATAAGGAAACTGGGTATACTGTCAAAATGTCAGACTATTGTACACATAATATTGTACTATGTGTCAGTCATTTACGTCCACTAATTTGAATAGATGAACCGACCATTACTCTTTTGTGTGTGCCATTCATGTTACATCTGAGCTCACAATTACTACAGCAGACATTTAACTAAGCACCAATTTGAATCAGTATCGAACACAAAAGAGACAAAACAATACATTATGGTATCGCAATTGCTTCCGAACTCGGCTTGAAAGGTTCAAATATTCATTTGGGTGTGTCCTTATTATGTTCACGACTGTGCAATCGCCTGCAATGAGAGGGGGACGACCACCCTCCCCCCCTCCAAGATAGACAGCTCATACTTCGATTTTTCCCAGGGCAGCGATGGGTAGCCTACCGAAGCTAGTTACAAATAATTTGAAACCTGGCCAAACTTGATAGTAAAGTGTAGTCTGGCAACCAGATGTAAGATTTCCGCAGATATCTCACGGAATTGGAGTAATTCTCACAGTGAATCGTAGTGCACTAAGTCAATTGCCCTTTTGAGATCGACATAACTGCAAGTAGCCCCTCTCTAAATCCAAGCCATTATTCCACAAGGACCCGGAGCAACATAATTTGGTCAATTATTGACTTATTAGATGTATAACAAGATTGCAAAGGTACCTGAGCTGTTATCAGGTGACCCCAAATTTAAATCAGAAAAATACAAACGCACGACTTTCTTTACTGTTCAGTGTATCGACCATTATAAAGCCCCTCTTTGAACTCGGCTTAACTGCAACACACTCAACAGATGCCGTAAGTGCCTCACATTTCAAGCTATCCCACATTTATTTTTGAGCCCTCCAGGAAACCGAACATTTCAAACCGGTATGATTACGTCACTGCATACTCCCTTGCACACTCCTCATCCTTCTCAAGAGAAAACCCTTGTAAATAACATTTTGAAAATGTTCTTGTTTTGAAGCCCAGTCTCAAATTACTAGTGTTGTGTTTTTTTTTGTTTTTTTTTTTTGTTTTTTTTTTTTGCATGAAGAAGGCAAGGTTAAAATACTGATGGAGAGTCAAAATAAAGATACATTAGAGGAAATTTAGGTGTGTTGGAAAGAAATGTAGTGTGCTTGTTAAGTAAATGAATAGGAGGAAGTGTTTCATAGAGTTAGCTGGATTACTCTCTGTGTAAGTGAGGCACAAATAGAGACAGTGGAGGAAGCCAGGCAAATGAAACAGGAGTTCCAGCAACCCCTTGTCATATACCTATTTTTATCTGCTTCCCAATAAGATTAGATAAATTGAGATGTGGTTGTTGTGTGTTGCCAACCAAACCTAGCCTACTCAAACCTTGACTATATACATACATTCATGATTTGAAAGAATAAGTGGTTCATATGAAGTCTTCCAGGTTGCCCCACGTGTCAGGTTTATAGTTTCGAGATCAGATCATATGACCTGATCCCACGTCTTTCGAATACAACATGTTATAGCTCCCTCCACAATCATGGACTTGCCTCTTCTTACCCAAATTAGGTCATCCATTCTCATTATATTCCCAAACCATCGAAGCTTGCTTGTAAGCATCATTTTGATGATACTCCTATTGTCCACCAAACTCCTCACTAGATAATATATCTTGCAGTTTGGCCCCACACAATAACCTCACCATTGTTATTCTGTTACATTCCATTTTGTTATTATCAGCCACTTTAACTGGTCACGTTTCAGAAAGCTAGGTCAATGCTCTTCTAATATACGAAGCATACACCTTTCACTTTAAATGGAGTGGAAGTCTTCTCATGGTTAGAATTGGCAGCAGTTCACTGAACTTTCCCCAGCCACATCTAACTCTGTCGATAGTGGCAGTAACAACATAGATGGTATCTCCCAAGTAGCAAAATACTTGTTCACTACCTCCAGCAACTCACTGCCAAAGTTGAACATTTTGAGTATGCTATTCATCACGAACTAAAACATGCAAATATATCGATATCAAACGTTTTCCTTGGCAGAGGTCCATACACTGTCTAGTTCTAGTAATGTGGCAATTTTGGTTGTGGTCGTTTGTAGCTGCTTCCATAAATGAGTTGGTTTAGCTTGAGAGAGGATGGTGGCGTGGTTTGTGGTGATGCTGACTGTCCTGATGCTGGCCAGATAACGTCCCAAATGTAGGGGATTAATGACTCTTCTACCTTCATTATTATCCTAGGCTCTACTAGTTTCTTCTCTCTCTCTTCTATTATCTTCTCCCTCCCTCTCTTTTCTTTGTCTTCTCATTCTCTCAATCACACACACTCTTTCTATCTCTCTTCTTCTTCTTCTTCGTCTTTCTCTTCTCTCTCTCTCTCTCTCCCTCTCTCTCCGTCTGATGTATTTCACACGAAACGTTAATTATTTTTTATTTTTTTATTTTATTTTTTGCGAGTCCATAACCTGCCACTAAATTAGATATTTTGCATATCATGGTCAGCCACACTTAAAGGGACATTATATAAAGAGAGTTCTGAATAATAGAGTTCTTGTTCGATTAATTGTCTTTAACTACTTTCTCATTTGAATTTAGATTCAAGCAAATTTAATTCGTTATTGTGCATTACTATTGCTTTCGTCTTAGTATTCTTATTATTGGGGTAAGAAATGTATTGTACCTGCGATAATCGATCCGAGCAAAGTGGGAAGATCTGGTGAACCTGAGAACAAAGCAACCCGACAGAAAGTTGCAATCTGGGCGAACAATCAATGGCTGGTATTTGTCATGATGGGAGAGGAGTTAGGCGATCCACCACAGTCGAGATCACGCTTACGCTTACGTGTACACTGATTGGTCAACTCCAAATAATTTATCCTCCCGAAATTGTACTCCAACATCTCTCTATAAAAACGGGTTAGTTTCCTATACACAAGGCTCCTTTCGCCCAAAACAACACGAATATGGTGTTAGACGCTTGCTGGGACACTGTTGCATTGAAGGGATAACAAATACAAGTGAATGGAGAGATGAAAAGAGCCACCCAGAAGAGAAACCTGCTGCACGACCGGCTCAGCCAATCATTGCAGCTTTGTGAGAGGAAGAAATTATGGTGGTGCTGTCAGAGTTGTTACAACCCAAAGTTTGGAGAGACTAGTGAAACTAGCTTAGTTAAAGATTTGGCCCCGAAGGAGTCTAGAGGGTGACCTTTAGGTTGAACACAAATACTGAACTTTAGTTTAAGGGTGTTCAGTATGGATAAGTACTTTTATTAATTTAGTACTTGTATTAAGGTAAAGTCTCTTTAAGAGTAGTTCTCGTATTTTAATATTTATTACTAAGATGATATTTTAATTTAAAAGTTGTTCTCGTATTTTAATCAGATTTCAAAGTAGTCTTCTGGACATTATATAGGGTTAATCTTCCTCACTTCATTTAATCATTAGGGTATAAATATATATGGATAAGAAAAGAATACACAATTTTTGCTAATATAATAAAATCAAGTTTAAGTAATATAACAAAACCATTATGTATTATATAATTATAATTGAAAGTTATAAAACAAAATAAAACAAATACAATGGTAATTAATATTAATGCAAAATATTTAAGTTATACAAAATGAAAACAAAAAGAAAATCAAAATTAAAATATAAGTTATAGTCACGATATCTCCCGTAGTCAAACCGAAGGGGGGTAGTTCCTGGAGTTTTAAAAACAACGCTTTCTGGAAGCGATATTCCCGAGAACGTTGCACCGAGTAAGTCTAAGATAACACTGACCCCACTCATTATTCCCGTCCCGTCATTGACTACGGTAGATTTAATGTGACCAGAAAAGAAACTTCCACCCCCTGGTGGTCATGAGCAGAGATACCATTGAACTTTAATTTGAATTACATATTTATTGAGCGAGACTTCGAAACTCTGCTCGATCAAAATGAGAGGGATAGAAGTAAGAAGGATATTGGGATGCGAAGTTTCGGGCCTCTGTTGGTTTGGTTGCTTGAAGCCCCGACCCCGATCTCAGACTGGTTGATGCGTTTGAAGGGTGGAAGTGAACCCGTACAGTCAGAGCCTACAGGTCCGTGACACCTCCCCCCTTAAAGTCCTCGAAGGGGAGCGAAGAGGACTAGGTAGCGAGAGGAGGAATAGGCTCCGCTGTAGGTGGAAGATCTCTTGACAAGGCGTCTGCAATCAGATTGTCTACCCCACGAATATGGCGAACAATGAGATGGTACTCCTGTAACTTTAGAGCCCACCGGAGAAGTCGTTGGTTGTTGTTCTTCATCTTGTGCAGAAAAGTAAGCGGGTTGTGGTCAGTATAGATGATGATTGGTGGATAGTGCTGAGGGAGATAACATTCGAACTTCTTCACCGCTGATACCATCGCCAAGCACTCCTTCTCCACTGTGGAATAACTCCTCTGGTGTCTCTTCAGTATGGTGGAGAAGTAAGAGACAGGATGTAGGACGCCAGTTGTCTTATCTGGTTGCAGAAGTACTGCCCCGACTCCTCTATCACTCGCATCAACCTGAAGATGGTAAGGCAATGCGGAATCAGGAGCATGAAGTACCGGGTAGGATGAAAGGAGGCACTTCAGGTGGTCAAAGGCAGCAGTACAGGTGGGAATCCAGACAAACTTAATTTTTGGGCTTGTAAGATCGGAGAGGGGCGCTGATATGGCTGCAAAGTTCGGACAGAATCTGCGGTAGAATCCGCACATCCCTAAAAACCGCATGATGGATTTGCGGTCAGTTGGCTGGGGAAAAGCGGTGATGGTCTCCACGTTAGCTTCCTTGGGGCGTGCAGTACCCTGACCCACCACATGGCCAAGGTAGGTCACTGATCCACGTCCAAAGCAGGACTTGGCTAGGTTGATGGTGAATCCAGCAGCAGCCAAGCGCTCCATCAGCCCGTCCAGTCTGGAAAGATGATCCTCCCAAGTATCTGAAATAATCACGATGTCATCTAAGTAAGTGTCTACCCCTTCTAAATCCTGAATAGTATATGACATGACCCTTTGAAATGTGGCAGGAGCATTCATCATGCCAAAAGGCATGACTCTATATTGGAAGAGCCCAAAAGGAGTGGTGAAAGCCGAGATGATTTTAGCTCTATCGGTCATCCCAATTTGGTAATAACCCTTCTGCAAGTCTATGGTTGATACTACCTTAGCAGCCCCTACTTTATCTATTAGGTCATCAATTCTAGGTAGTGGATATGCATCAGGGACTGTCACTGCATTTACTTTCCTGTAATCAGTACACAGCCTACTACTACCGTCTGGTTTTGGGACTAATAAAGAGGGTGACGCCCAAGGGGAATGACTTGGTTCCACTAAGGACTTCAACATAAAGTCAATTTCCTTTCTCATGATCTCTTGCTTCTGAGGGTTTAGTCTGTATGGTGATTGTTTGATAGGTCTTACTTCTGGTGAGGTCAAGATAACATCGTGATGATGGTCCTTGCAAAAGCCAGGGACATCCAATGTGACTGAAGGGTAACTTACAAGCAATTTCCTAAGATCATCTCTACGTGATGGCGACATGTCCGACAAATATTGATCTAAGGTACATAATAGTTCGCTGTTCTTTGGGCTTCCACAAGGTGAAGGAAGATCACCAAACTCAATCACATCAGAGTCTCCTACCTTTTGCAATTCCCACGAGTCTGGTACAAAATGTGGTACAGTATTTACAGCTAGTATTGGGGTATTCTCCTCAAGCGGCCTTTATATGTACGCCTTCATTTGGTTTAAGTGAACAATCCTTTGATCCTTCCTTCGATCAGGAGTGCGAACAACATAGTTTAGCTTGGAAAGTTTCTGAGAGACTACATATGGGCCACAAAATTTGCTTTTTAATGGACTACCAGGAATGGGCAGGAAGAGAAGGACTTTGTCTCCAGGACTAAATGTTCTACTTTCAGACTTGCGATCGTAGTGGGTTTTCATTCTTGACTGACTCTTCTCAAGGTTGGCCAGTGCTAGCGCTCTTACATTTGACATCTGAAGTTTTAACTCATTGATGTACTCTGCAACTGTGCGAGAAGGATGATCAGATACTTCCACAAACCAAGAATCTTTCAAGACCTTTAGAGGGCCTCTGATCTGACGCCCATATAGCAACTCAAAAGGGGAGTATCCTAGCGACTCTTGAGGGCACTCTCTAACGGCAAAAAGAAGCCAGTCAATGTTGGCATCCCACTCTTTCTCAGTCTCAAAACAAAACTTCTTTATCATGGATTTCAGAGATTGATGATGGCGTTCTAGGCAACCCTGGGTCTGAGGTCTGTACGCAGTGGCTATCTTCTTATCTACCTCTAACTCCCTCAGTACTGCTTTCATTAGGTTACTTGTAAAGTTTGACCCCTGATCACTCTGAATTTCTTTAGGAATGCCTACTTTTGTGAAAAGATGCAACAGATGGGACACTATGGTCTTAGCCTTGATATTTTTTAAAGGGAAAGCCTCAGGATACCTAGTTGCAGCACACATTACGGTAAGTAGATACTGGTTCCCTTTCTTAGTTTTGGGAAGAGGCCCTACACAATCAATTACTATTTTCTCAAAGGGCTCTGTAGTGACAGGGATAGGAGCAAGTGGAGCTTTAGGGATGGTCTCATTTGGCTTTCCTACTATCTGGCAAGTGTGACAAGACTTTACAAATTTGGTTACATCTTTTTTCATGTTAGGCCAAAAGAAATGAGCTAGGATCTTTCTGTATGTATTTCTCTGTCCCAAATGACCAGAGTTTCCGTCATGAGCTAATCCCATTACAGCAGATCTGATGGAGGTAGGGATGATTACCTGATGTACTATAGACCAAATATCTGAGTCAGGCCTATCAGGCGGGTGAAAACTACGCATAAGGACCCCTTTGTGATAGTAGATGTTAGGGTTTTTCCCATTTATGGGTGTGTCATCAGCAATGTGCCTGAGCTTAGCAAGTGAAGTGTCTGCCTCTTGAGCTTTTATGAGGTTTTCCCTAGACATGATCTGGGTGAACAAGGTATCCTGACCTGAGGGTGAGAGAGAGTCATTAGACACTGCAGCAGTTTGTGAACGGGTGACAGCGCAAACCGGGAAAATATGTGGTTTCTCCTGATCTAGCTTTGCAGTAGGACTGTGTAACATGGGTTTGTCTCTCACTATCATGTCAGGAATCATCCCATGTCCAGCCAAGTCATTTCCTAAAAGGAAAGTTACCCCCGGAATAGGAAGATCTGTATCCAAGACGGCTACTCTAACTGACCCCTGGATCAGGTCACTGCCTATCTGTATATCAGTCATGTCTGCAGTATGACCAGAGCTTAAAGAATTAAGTGTAACTTTTCCCCCAGTGTAGTGGTTCTCAACTGAAGGCAAGGCAGTCTTACACAACAAGCTTTGGGCTGATCCAGTGTCTCTTAAGATGGTAACTGGGTAAGTCTGTGGGTCATCTGGAAGAGAGACAGTACCAGGTACCTTAAAGGCAGAAAAAGGATCAGAAGAGGCATTCTGGGTATGTATACAGGTTATCGGTGCCCCAGAAGGTTTTGTTAGTTTTTGAGGTCTTTGAGAAGTGGCAAGTGTGAGTTTGTATGCAGCAGAGGTCTTACACTTAGGATGTGTACACTGCATGATGTTATGCCCTGTCTGTTTACAATATGAGCAGAAGTCATCAGACTTTCCTTGAGATTGAGATGGGCTTTTGGGAGCATTTGTTTGCGACATTACCTTAGACACAGGGTTATAGCTTGAGGAGAATCTCACATTTGGAGTTTTTGTCCTATCATAGCTTGGTACAACCCTATGGATTAAAGCATAACTGTCAGCTAATTGAGCAGCCTTGGTAAAGTCATTCACTCCCTTCTCCTCTATATATACTAGCATACTGGGCGGTAACCTACGCTTCCACTCCTCTAGAACAACAAGGTTAACTAACTCTGTGAAGGTGGTGACTTTTTTAGCAGCTAACCATTTTTTAAGCATCCGTAGTTTATCCATGGCAAACTCCAAAAATGTATGTTTTTCTGGCTTGATGTAGTTCCGAAAAGTTCTACGGTAATGATCAGCGGTGATAGCATAAGCATCTAATATAGCGCTCTTTACAAGTCCTAGTCATTAACGTCCTCCAGGTGATTGAAAGTTTTCTGAGCTCTTCCTACGAGTTTGGGTTGGAGAAGCCATGGCCATTCCTCTTTTGGCCATTTAAGGTGTTCAGCAGTTTTCTCAAACGTGGAGAAAGATTTCTCTGGGTCACTCTCGTCAAAGGGTGGTACTAGGGAGATGTTTTTAGATAGTTGGAATCTTGGCTTCTGGGCTTCCATTTCGGTCTTCTGCAACTGTAATTTCTCTTCTTTGAGGCGTTTTGTTTCTTCCAAGTTTTGAATTTTAGCAATTTCTAGTTCTCTGTCCTTCTCTTTCTCCCGTTGTTGGGTCTCTCTGTCCTTCTCCTCTCTGTCTTTCGCTTTCTCCCGTTGTTGTGTCTCAAGTTTCAAGAGTTCTAGTTGCCGATCTTTCTCTTTCTCCTGTCTGTCTTTCTCTTTCTCCTGAAACTCTTGCAGAAGCTGCTGCCGAAACTTCTCCCTTTCAAAATCTAGTCTGTCTTCTGACCACGGCTCAGGAGATGGAGAGTGTTTCCCCTGGGAGTTTTCCTGTATGGTACTCTGGGAATCTTCATCATTATCAGCCATTATCATTGAACTACTCATGGGAGTAAGTGAATCTACAGCTTCAGCAGGTAAGATTTCTCTATTTGTCAGTTCTTCTATGACTGTTTTTCAGGATTTCCTTAGTGTGTGAACTCTCATAGCTTATGTCAAAGGAATAAGCTATAAACTTCCAATCATCCTTGGAGATCACCTGACCTTTAAGTTTGTCTATAGAGGGCTCTCGACAAAATTGTTTAGCATTAAACTTTGCCATTTTGATTTTTTAATTAGGACTAGATGAGGTAGAGAAGATTACCGCTCAATTTATACTAGACTGACAGCTAATGTATAGAGGATGGGGTTACTATAGCTTCACTGGTTGTATAATATAAAGACTGGAATGAACGGCAATATTGACTAATATGGACTTTCTTTATAGTTACCGGTAATGGTAGATTACTAACCCTGGATAACCATTAACAAGTGCATACTATATGGACTAGGGATATTCCTAGTAGAGACGGGTTACCTAATAGTCAGGTTGACACTAATATCCCAAATCAATATGATTAGTGTGAGTAACTCCCACCTGTTGAGCGAACTATGGTCGACAACAACAAGAGGGTTGATAAGTAAGGACGACAGGCAAGAACCTGACCATTAGTGAACCTCGTGAGACACGATCCCTTGATATCGAAACTAAAGGAAGAAGGCATGAGATTTATGTGCGTTAGGAGATCCTACTTCTAGTTACAGATATATGTTAGGTGATCGTGGATGGGCTCCTATAGTTTTGATTTGCTATAAAAGACTAGTTTAACTGGTCATTCCTATTCTGAAGAGATTCTACTTAAAGAGGGGTGACTCAGATAGGTGACCGATGTGCGAAAACGCTAATTTCGTCACATGAAAGATTAAGAGATTGATACACAATGTCCACCACCGTCTGCCTAGTGTTAATGAACATGGATGAATATGAGGATTTGAGATGAGTGATCCTGACTATCTCGTAAACCACAGAACTTCCCCAACTTATGACCAACCTGAGCTATTACCTCTAAAATGCACAAACCGACTAAAGGGAAAGGAATGTATTTAAGCATCAAGAGTAATATAATAATTCAGGCTAAAGATATCGTGACTTAAAGATAAATAATTAAATTTATGAATTTACTATGAACATTAGAAAACCCAATTCATATAATGAAGTGCAAAGATTAATCAGAAAAGATCCCGGACAGGCCCCCAATATGTTACAACCCAAAGTTTGGAGAGACTAGTGAAACTAGCTTAGTTAAAGATTTGGCCCCGAAGGAGTCTAGAGGGTGACCTTTAGGTTGAACACAAATACTGAACTTTAGTTTAAGGGTGTTCAGTATGGATAAGTACTTTTATTAATTTAGTACTTGTATTAAGGTAAAGTCTCTTTAAGAGTAGTTCTCGTATTTTAATATTTATTACTAAGATGATATTTTAATTTAAAAGTTGTTCTCGTATTTTAATCAGATTTCAAAGTAGTCTTCTGGACATTATATAGGGTTAATCTTCCTCACTTCATTTAATCATTAGGGTATAAATATATATGGATAAGAAAAGAATACACAATTTTTGCTAATATAATAAAATCAAGTTTAAGTAATATAACAAAACCATTATGTATTATAAAATTATAATTGAAAGTTATAAAACAAAATAAAACAAATACAATGGTAATTAATATTAATGCAAAATATTTAAGTTATACAAAATGAAAACAAAAAGAAAATCAAAATGAAAATATAAGTTACAGTCACGATATCTCCCGTAGTCAAACCGAAGGGGGGTAGTTCCTGGAGTTTTAAAAACAACGCTTTCTGGAAGCGATATTCCCGAGAACGTTGCACCGAGTAAGTCTAAGATAACACTGACCCCACTCATTATTCCCGTCCCGTCATTGACTACGGTAGATTTAATGTGACCAGAAAAGAAACTTCCACCCCCTGGTGGTCATGAGCAGAGATACCATTGAACTTTAATTTGAATTACATATTTATTGAGCGAGACTTCGAAACTCTGCTCGATCAAAATGAGAGGGATAGAAGTAAGAAGGATATTGGGATGCGAAGTTTCGGGCCTCTGTTGGTTTGGTTGCTTGAAGCCCCGACCCGATCTCAGACTGGTTGATGCGTTTGAAGGGTGGAAGTGAACCCGTACAGTCAGAGCCTACAGGTCCGTGACAGAGTGGAAAAAAAGAGGGAAAGACGAGGAAGTAAAGTTGTTGGAGAGGTTTTGGGCTAGATACGATAAAGCCTGGGAAGAGCTAGACTTGGATATTTTAGAGCATTTGTTATTTATATATGAAAGACTTTTTGGTGAGTGGAGGAACAGATTTGGCTTAATTTCAGGGAGAAACTTAGAAAGTACGAGATTCTTGAGTTTGAAGGCGATGGTACCGTTTGAATGCTTCCTCCTTATTGCGGAAAGCAGTAGAACAAGCATGAGTAAACCAAGATATCATTGCATTACATTAAGAGAAAGAAAATGGAATGTATGCCTATATGCCTAAGATGATTACCTAAGTAATGCGCTAGCACACTCTGAGGTTCCTCAGCTACGAAAGCAAAAATCATCCCATGGGGAATCAAAGAAGTACTGCCAAAGAGCCTGCCAGTCAGCAGTGCCAAAGTGTCACAAGCACCGCTGGCTAGAGAGAGATCGGATGTCCGTACTGGAGAGATAGGACAGGTAACAAAGATAAGGTTATGATCAGAAAACCCCAATGGATAGAGAAGCTTCACAATGTAAGCAGAAGGATTAGAGGTTAGAACATAGTCAAGGATGTTTGGCTGATCTCAAAGGCATTCTGGGGTATGAGTAGGATGCTGGACTAACTATTCTAGGTCATATACAATAGAAAAGATGTAGGCTTGTTCACCATGTTGGTCAGTTAAATGAGAGGAGAGCCACTGGTGGTGGTGAACATTGAAATCACCCTAGATGGACATTTTCAGAAAAATTGAGAGATGGTTAGAATCTGTTCGACTTTAGAAGTAAAATAGTCAAAGAATTTAGGAATATTGGTAGAGTTAGGGGATAGATAGACAGCACAGAAATATTTGTTTTCAAAGTGACAGGAAAGTTTGAGCAAGAGAGTTGAGAATTCAGAGGAGTTGAAGTTGGGAATGCAAGAGCAAGTTACTTTATTGTGCACATATACACAACATCTGCCTTTGGCTTTGAAACAAGGGTAGAGAAACAAGGAGAAAACAGAGGAGGGGTTGCTGGAAGTTGTTTCAGACACCTGAATCTCTGCAAAAAAAAAGAAGAAGATCAGGTTTGTTGGAGGACAGGTGGTGTTCTACAGAGTAAAATCTAGAGGAAAGGCCACGAATGTTGCAGAAGTTGTGATTTAGCAGTCCAGTACATTTTGATGAGTCATCACCAGGGGTCAAAACGCTGGAAGCATTTATGATCCCCCCTCCCTCCCAACCCCCCAACCCCCCAACCCCCCAACCCTCCAACCCCCCAACCCCCCAACCCTCCAACCCCCCAACCCCCCAACCTCCCAACCCCCCAACCCCCAACCCCCCAACCCCCAACCCCCCAACCCCCCAACCCCCATCCCCGGTGAATCCGAGGCTGGTCGTTGATGTACCATTATTATTTGTATATATATTTTATTTGAGAAGCTAGCGTAGTATGTAATGTGTTAGTAGTCTAGTGTACTGATAGTGTTTTGGAGGGGAAACTGGAGTTTCCTCTATGTTTGAGAGGAAAGAGATAGGTCAGCAAAGGAGGCCAGGTGGTGAAACAGGAGTTCCAGCTATCTTTATCAGCCACCTGTAACACTCCCCAGGAGTACCGCCCTGTTTGGCTGGTGCCTGCAGCCTCCTCCAACCTATTTGTATTTTTAAGATGTACAGCTACTGACAAAGGTTCGTGAGCTCTTTATATTTTGTTCATGCAAATATATCCAATTATGTTGATGGGCATATTATATCAGCTATATATAAATGAATTAATAATATGTATGTATTATTATATAGCTAATTTGATCTGAAAATCAATCTAAATGTATATATTTACATACATAAAGTTGCAAGATCTCACGATAATGTTGTCAGTAGCTGTACAATTACATATTATATCCTATACAGACTCTCCTATACGATAATGTTGTCAGTAGCTGTACAATTACATATTATATCCTATACAGACTCTCCTATACGATAATGTTGTCAGTAGCTGTACAATTACATACTATATCCTATACAGACTCTCCTATACGATAATGTTGTCAGTATCTGTACAATTACATACTATATCCTATACAGACTCTCCTATACGATAATGTTGTCAGTATCTGTACAATTACATACTATATCCTATACAGACTCTCCTATACGATATAGGTAATGTTGGTGACGTGCACAGATCTGCGTTTACTGTAGTGCTTATCTCCAGTATATGCCTTTGGGAACCTCTGGTGGGTGAGTAACCCAGCCAGGTAAATGTTAATGAATGTATACTGTTTAGGTTAACAAATAGTACTTACCCAGATAGGATGTCACACATGTATACTTGCTCCTGTACTTACTGTTTTGAGAACTAAGCGAAAGGTGTAAAGGGACTGGGAATTCGTTTGTTTTGCGACTGAGTTTTGAACCCTTGTACTTTTAGTTCTATTCCAAACGCGTTAACCATTGCACCTCAAATTACTAGCAAATGTTATGATGCGTTATATTGTACTGGATTCAGTCTCTGTATTATCGATATGATAATATAACTACATAATTCATGGTGCATGTCTGTTGTAATCAGTGAGGTGCTTTTTATCAAAATTATCTTGCTTTTTTTCTCTTTCTCTCCCTCTCTCTTTGGCTTGTATCCATTCGGCCCAATTCAGCCTACTGTTTTAAGACGTTTACCTCCATCCAGGTGTCAATATATTCCTGGCGAGCGGTAGCGAGCCATCATATATATATTTTGTTTTGAAAGCAAGCTAAATTTCGAAATTTTTCGATAGAAAAATTTCTCCGGTGAAGCCGGATTTCTCCATACAATGCTGGCTCGCTCTCGCTCGCCAGGAAGAAATCGACACCTGGATGGGGATAAACGTCTTAAAACAGTAGGCTGGATGGGAACGAATGGATGCAAGCCAGGAAAAGAGAGAAAAGGAGAGAACTATAAAAAAAGCCAGTGACCCCCCTTAACAGGTGTTGATATTTGATCAGCCAACACGAAGATACATAGGTGAGCCAGACTGTTCTAATGACTCTCCCCATCATTACTTACACACACAGACACGCCCACCTCCATTCATCTCCTGGTCTCCCTTCCTTGCTTCTCTCCTTCTCTACCCCCTTCCCTCCACGTCCCCTCCCTTTGATTCCTCTTTCTTCCCTCCCTCTCTCCCTTACTTCTTGTTTAGCTTCCTCCCTCCCGCTCTTCCTCCCTTTCCCCCTTTCTGCCTCACTTGGTTCCTCCCACCATACCTTCCACCTCTTTCTTTACTTTGTTTCCTCCCTCCCTCCCTCCCTCAATTGCTTCTTCTCTCCATCTCTCCCTTGTTTCCTTCCTCCATTACTCCCGGCCTCCCTTGCTTCCTCCCGCTCATCCTTCTTCCCTCCCTTGCTTCTTCCCTCCTTCCCTCACTTTTTCCCTCCCTTCCTTCCTTGTTTGGCTCCTTCCCTCCCTTGCTTCCTCCCTCTCTTCCATTATTGCCTCCTCCTTCCCTCTCTTGCTCCCTCCTTTCCTCCCTTGTTATATTCCCTCCCTTGCTGATTTCCTCCCTACCTCCTCCCTTGTGTTTTATGTTGCTTCATCCCCCCCTTCCTTCATTGTTTACTTCCCCCCTCTCACCCTATCTCCCTCCCTCTGTTCCATCCTCCCTCCCTCCCACCCTTCCTTTCTCCCTTATCTCTCCCCTGAGGTTGAAATATTAAGTATTTTTTGTTTTGGTACTCCTTATCTCTCAGCTCCATTTATCTCGTTCGACTAGCGTTAACTCCTTTGTGTTTTCCTTTGTGGGAGAGGGGCTGATGAAAGTAGCTCATTGGCAATACAGTGCATGGTTCAATACTCAGGGTACTCTTAGTTTAATTAACATACTCTAACCGCTCAAAGTTATGAGAAATATTAAACATTATCAGCATTTCCATATTCAACATTAGTAAGGAGACTAGTAGAGATAAGAAACCTACAGATGTTGTTGCCACACACATACAGTATACTGCTCTCTCTCTCTCTCTCTCTCTCTCTCTCTCTCTCTCTCTCTCTCTCTCTCTCTCTCTCTCTCTCTCTCTCTGACTGGTGAAAGTATCTTCTTGAATTTATCTTATCTTACTGACTGTTTCGTATGCTTAATTACGGTATGTTAAAACGAATCATGTTTATCCTAAAAACAAAATAATTACTCTTTCGATTACCATACATGAAAATTAATCCCAGATGTGTGTGTGTGTGTGTGTGTATGTGTGTGTGTGTGTGTTTGTATGTGTGTGTGTGTGTGTGTGTGTATGTGTGTATGTGTGTGTGTGTGTGTGTGTAAGTGTGTGTGTGTGTGTGTATGTGTGTGTGTGTAAGTGTGTGTGTGTGTGTGTGTAAGTGTGCGTGTGTGTGTAAGTGTGTGTGTGTGTGTGTGTGTAAGTGTGTGTGCGTGTGTGTGTGTAAGTGTGTGTGTGTGTGTGTGTGTAAGTGTGTGTGTGCGTGCGTGTGTGTGTGTATGTATGTATAGGCAAACTCTTTCGTCTCTGTCTATCCTCAAACGTCTTCCCTTCATGCTGGAAGTTTGCTCACATTCAACCTGTCCCAAAGAAGGGTGACCACTCTCAACCCTCCAACTATCGTCCAATTGCTCTTATCTCTTGTCTTTCTAAAGTTTTTGAAACTATTCTTGCTTCCAAATTTCTTAAGCATTTCTCTTCTCATAATCTGCTCTCAGATCGCCAGTATGGCTTCCTTAACACCTAACGAGCGGCCTAGGCGGTAAATAATATGTAGCCACCAGCGGGGTGTTTTTACCCAAAATAGGGCTGTTTACGTGATCATTTTCATGCCTAAATAAGACCCAGAGCGTAAAACAAGTATCTATCCCTGAAAGTGCATAAACAGAGCTTTCCAATGACACCCCAACGTTCCTTGTATGACCGCTAGTTCTCTTGCAACAATCGCGCAACACGAGTGCAAAAACCATGTAATTCGGTGCTTTCCCTAAACAATTCACTGTGTAGCGAGTGTGAGAGGGTGGAGGAGGGTGGGATTCATGTCAGTTGGTCCACCGCGGTGGTCTGGAGCAGTCATACGCTCGCTACTCACCTGCCACCACTTGTCTCTCTCTCTCAGCAACATTACATGCTGAAAATGCCACACAACTTATGTTGTGAGCCGCCACATAGTCCAAATTTCTTTCACTCGACATATGATGCGCGCCGCTAAAGAAGGGTTAAGGGTCGCTCTACTGGTGATCTTCTTTCATATCTTACTAACTCTTGGTCATCCTCCTTTCGGGACTTCGGTGAGACTTTTTCTATTGCACTAGACATATCGAAAGCCTTCGATAGAGTCTGGCATAAATCTTTAATTTCTAAACTACCCTCCTTCGGTTTCTATCCCTCCATCTGTGCCTTTGTCTCTAATTTCCTTTCCGGCCGTTCCATAGCTGCGGTTGTGGACGGCCATTGTTCACTTCCTCACCCTATAAACTCCGGTGTTCCTCAGGGCTCTGTCCTATCTCCTATTCTCTTTCTAATTTTTATAAATGATCTCCTTAACTGTACCTAAATTCCCATCCATTCATACGCAGACGACGACTCAACCTTACACTACTCCATTAGTTTTTCAGAACGCCCCAGCCAGCAATCCCTCAACGACAAACGTAATGAAGCCATAGAACTCTTAAATTCTGATCTAAATACTATTTCCAATTGGGGCAGAGAAAACCTTGTTAACTTTAATGCTTCCAAAACCCAATTTCTCCATCTATCTACCCGTCAGGATCTCCCAGCGGACTATCCCTTATTCTTCAACAATACAAAAATCAACCCTTCATCTTCTCTCAATATTCTTGGTGTCTCTTTTTCTTCTGCTCTCATTTGGAAGGACCATATTACCAGTCTTGCTAAGGCAGCCTCCCAGAAGCTGGGTGTGCTCAACCGCCTTAGGGGGTTCTTTTCCCCTGCACAGCTTCTTGCTCTGTACAGGGGCATAGTGCGCCCTTGTATTGAGTATTGTTCACATGTGTGGGAGGTTCCTCTCACACCGCTCTCCTAGACAAAGTTGAAAGGAAGGCCTTTCGTATCATTAACTCCCGTCCACTCACCAACTCTCTGCAATCTCTCTGTCTCCGCCGCAATGTTGCATCTCTCTCGCTATTCTATCGCTACTATAATAATCAGTGTTCCTCAGAGCTATCCCAGTGCATACCACCTCCTTTACGTAGGGCACGTGGTACCCGTCTTGCAACTCAATCCCACCCCTACTCTGTGCAACTCTTCAACCCAAGAGTGAAACGTTACTCTCAAACTTTCTTCTACTCAACATCTGAGCTCTGGAACTCTCTCCCAGAATCAGTCTTTCCCTCTTCCTATGACTTAAATTGCTTCAAACTCCGTGTGTCCAGGCATTTTGGCTCGAACGTCCCTTGATTTTGGCCCTGTCACTCTTTCAACTATGGGGGAGGCACTCGCTATAGGCAGTTATGCCTTTTGCCTCCCTCAATCACATAGAAAAAAACCAAAAACAAAAAAATGTGTGTGTGTGTGTGTGTGTGTGTGTGTGTGTGTGTGTGTGTGTGTGTGTGTGTGTGTGTGTGTGTGTGCGTGCGTGGGTGTCAGCATTGGTGGGTTCATGGGTACACATTTCATTATGTTTCTAGGTTTATTATAAATGTAGATTGAGTCGACAGTTTTAAGTGTACCTTACACACATTCTGAAAATACTAAATACTTAGAAACAAAGTGTTTCTTTGGTTTGGTTATGTTTGATGTGGAAACATTTATTCAAGTATATATGCTTTCATTGTGGTTTGTAATTTATGATTAATGTTAAGAACTGGGTGTTACTTAATTATATACGAAAAATGTACTCGTAAAGATGCATAATTTCTTTGTGTACCAATATACACTTTGTCACTTACATGTGTGTGTGTGTGTGTGTCTGTGTGTGTGTGTGTAGCATAAAGAAAGGAGGGAGTTCGTCGCCAAGAGTTTAATATATGTCTTTGTTCTTTAGGTAGATAAGCTAATTGAGAGAGTAACGGACCCAATATTTGAATGGTAGTGGAGTCAACATAGGTGTGTGTAAATAGCAGTAAAAGCCATGTATGAAATTCAGAAGTAGTTATAATGGAAGTGCTATGCCCGATTTAACACGAAAAGCGCCCCCAAGACACATCACCTCCATCATCCTGGCGCCAAACAAGAGCAGCTCAGTCCCACCTAAAATGCCATACTCTTCGAAACTGGGTGACAGCAGACTACCACTGCTCCCCTTGAACCAGTATTTCTAGCATCACAATCTCCTCCCCCAGCCGCTATGTCACTAGTTTCACCCACCACCTCCCCAGTGAGTGCTCAGCCAGGCTTACCTACCCTACTCCCTTTCATTTCACCTCTACCTGCCTCCCAATAGAGACAAAAGCATAAGAAAGGGTCAAAGGAGATAGGAGAAGTATACCTTCATGCTCGCAGATCCAGGACCAGCAAGAAGAAACAAAAGGAGGTATATACCTTGGCAGAATCAACACTTGCCAGCCATCCCATCCCAAGACAATGCTCACACGTGTAGGTATCCCCACGAAGGTCAAGTAGGAACCTTCTTGACAAAACCTGAGACTAGGTATCCTGTCCCGGTTCCGTCTAGGTATCCTAACGGATTTCCAGTACACTCGACTAGTTATCCTGTTGACGCAACCACTAGGTATCTTGCAGATAAGCTCACCTCCCCTGAAAAGGGCCACAGCACAGAGGCTAGGTATTCTACTTCCAGTGTTCAATACAGAGTTGAGAATACAGAGGAGTCGAAGTCAAGAACACGAGAGCAAGTGAGTTATAATTATATTTATACTACACTGCCGGCTTGGTAGTGTAGTGGAGAACGTCTCGGCCTCCCACACCGGGTGACCCGAGTTCAATCCCACGCTCAGGCATGAAGGTTTTTCGCATACACTGGTAGCCGGTACCGTTTGCCTTGAGCAAGGAAATGGGTACTAGTGTATGGTAATAAACTTTGGTAAAGCGCTATTGAATCTTGGAGCGAGGGCTAGAGAGAAATGGCGCTATATAAGTATCCTGAACAATATTATTATTATTATTATTGTTTTATCTATATATATATATATATATATATATATATATAAATTATATATATATATATATATTGAGAATATATCACAAATACACGTGAGCCACTAAATGTTTCTAGTCTCTCAGTGGGGATCGAACCATCGACCATCAGGATGATAGCCGACGCTTTAATCAACTGCCGTGGTGTAATTGATTAAAGCGTCGGCTATCATCCTGATGGTCGATGGTTCGATCCCCACTGAGAGACTAGAAACATATATATATATATATATATATATATATATATATATATATATATACAGTATATACCCTCATTGTGCCCTGATTAAATAGCATTGTATAAATATTCCCATATTCAAAATATGCTACAGGGGGCCAATGCCTAGTGCTCATTGCTCAATAGGTGGCGTTCTGAGAGAGTGAGGGTCCGAGTCTAGGTGATGAGACAGTGAAGCACTGGAGCGAAGAAGCTTCAGGGATGTGGCTGCTTCGAGCTGTGGGTTGGCAACCGTGGATCTTGTGAAGGCAAGATATTGGGGGCTGGTTGTATCCAAAAGTGCTTCACATGTTTCACTTCTTAGACTTGAACAAGACCTTACGGGCTTCGCCATTCAATGTACGGTTGAATGTACAGGCCATAGAGTACAGAAGGATAGAGAGGAAAGAAGGACGCTACAAATCTGAAAATAGCGTGCGCCGTTCGAGAGATGGCAGCACGGTCGGTCGCAAAGGAAAATGGGAGGGTCCCCATTAACTCGTAATAATCCCTACCTTGTACTAATAACGCTATTAATAATCAATTCTACGCTACCCAGAGACTCCATAGACATGACAGAGTTAAATAGACATAAGTAGATGCTACTGTAAAGGCCAGATCATCGTCATTATTAGGATGTTCACAGCCACTTCTCCTCTACCCCACCATTGTTGTTGTGATAGTGGGGAGTTGCCATCGTCAAACATGCTGGGCCAAAATATCCCTAGGTGTCATAAGTATAACCTATGAACGTAGTTCGTGAAATGTCTTGTTTTAGTGCAACTTTATAAATTATCATCTACATAACATGTAACTAATAATATATATACAAAATGACATTGTAATTCTTGTTGTGTTGCTTGTAGTCATACAGCTTACATCATATATAAGTATTTTTTCATATTCTATATTATGTGTTCCTAATATTTTCCTCTTGCTTTTATATATCTAATTTATTTTAAATAATTTACAAGTGCTTTTACCAACATTAAAGCACTCTTAAAGACATTCCCTCTTTAATCTATTGCCCCCTCATTTTACGGAATTTCCCTTATCTTTGGTAACACTGCAGACAGCCGAGCGCGCAGATACCAAGGAGTATCTAATAAGGAAAAACGACTGAGGTGGTTTGGTTGTATGCCCTACAACAGTGCTGCCACCAAATCCCTAGGACGCGCGGCAAAATAATCGTGTGACGTCACGCTTTAAGCTCTATCCTTCTGTACTCTATGGTACAGGCTCTCAGCCTATGCCCGAGAGCGAGTTGTTGGAATATAGAAGAAAAACAAATATATATATATATACTGTACTGTATATACTGTTTATATTGTAAAGAGGATATTATTAATGTATATCCTCTGATTCCCCCCTGATGATGGCCCAAGATGCGCTGAAACTATCTTGTCTTTATAATATTACAATATTTGATATGTGACTTAAAGTTCTAGGTTCCTGTTTTAACTCGATCACAAGATTCCAAATAAGAAATTATAATATTAAATGACTGAACGTCGATTATAGCAAAAACAATAAGTCTATGAGTAGCAACATACATAAACACAACAATTAATTACGACGCATTATGTCCTAACACACAACTATTTTCCCGATGCTCCGTTACATCACCCCGGGGCATCTGGAGTGAGTGGAGAGATAACCAAGCTTACATCCTACTTACAGCGAGTCTGGCTACTCACACTTGAGACACAGCCTTGGTGTCTTAATAATTCCTTTCCTTCCCAGTACCTCCTTGAGTACTCATCTGTGTTCCTTGTGTGTTTTAACCCCTTGAAGCTCTGACGAGTTTTAGCAGTTTATTTTGGCTATCATTAGACGATTTTATGCAGCTTAGGAAAGATCTGGTGGGTGTTAAAAGGTTGAATACTATCTCAATCAACCTTCTGACTTCCATATACCATTCCTAATCTGAATAAAATCGTCGAATAATTACCAGAAAACAGACAATAAATGAGTATTGGATCTTGAAAGGGTTAAAGGCCCACTCCTGTCAGGTGTCATTTTTCAATATCGTTCATATATCGTTAAGTAAAATATAATGAATATATGGGAACATTTTTGGCACCTTATATTCATTCTCAGTGTTGGAATCCAGGAGGATAATGCAATATGTAAATCGTTAGTTGTGTGGAGTGTATGAAGTGCATGTTAAATGTTTTGTACTTTTGGAATATCTGTGGTTGTGACTGTGGTCTGTAAGGTGTTGGCAGTGAAATATATGAATTAAATTATTCCTATAGGTTCAGGAAACTTTCATAGCGAGGTCAGTCCTTAGAGATCTCTGCTCCTTAAATTGCTTTTTCCTTTCAATTAAACATTACAGTATTCAGTTGGGTCTGAGTACATGCTTAGATTGATATTCAGTAATTGATATATGGATATAATAGAAATCGTAGTCATGTACTTAACCTTTAACTGTCTTGATGGTGTAATGGTTAGAGTCTTTAACCCTCTCCGACATATGACGCAATTTTGAGCCTATTGGGGATACTTTAAAGTCTTTGTTACCATCAGGGGTATTTAGAAACCTTTAGTTTAGTTACTTCAACCTATGCAATTGTCTTTGAGTAAGTTGTGGGCAGAAAACGAATTTTGGAGAGGTAAATTATAAGAGTGAGAGAACTCTATTTCTTATTGCTAATCTGGCAACCTCTGCGTCATATGAGTCTGAAGGAGTCTTAAGATCTATATGTGGTAACCCAGGTTTGAATCCCGGGAGGATCACATGCTTTAATTAATTTCATTGGGAGGTGTATGGTGTTGGTAGTGAAATTAATTAATTAGATTATTAGTCTAATTAACTCGATCATGCTGCCTAGATGTTAGCATTCACATTGTAAATTTCAACACTTATCTACATGCACTTCTGCTGTCCGCTATTGCAGAGAGGGGTTGGGAGGCCATGGCAGCGACTGTTAAGGGGAGATGGGTAATTTTTATGGTCCCCCTTCTTCTTTATGATTAGCTCCATTACTTTTAAGATTCTAAGACGTTTTCCCTATTAGTTTGTCGATTTTAAGACCTTCCGTGCCATTTCCATGTCAATATCAAGACCTTTTGTGCTATTTAGGTGTCAATTATTTTCCTGACGAACGATAGTGAGCCTGTATTTTTGGAAGAACCGGCCTTTGGCCGTGACATTTTTCTACCAAAAAATGTACAAATTAATCTAGAAGGGGGATCTAATGGATGTATTTTTAAGTTTGATGGAGATCTAGGGAAGAAACTAGAAAAATAATACATTTATTTAAAAATCGACCAAAAGTGAATCATCCCCCCGACATTCAACCTGAGGGGATCGAACTCGCGGCCTCCTGCATGCGAGGTACTCATGCTAACATTCCAACACCCAGATCATTTTCGTTCAGCTTAGGAAATAGGTCTCGTAATTAAACTTCTTAAGCAACATTTAACATTTTGTTTCAATCGAACACTTACGCTTCAGGTTGACATTGGACGATTATATTATCCCTTCAGTATTTGAGGACGCATTTATTTATATATATTTTTTTTATTGTGGCTATCAGTAGATGAATATTTTTAGTTTTCGAAGACATTTTTAAACCCAGAAATTTAATTGAGATATGATTGTCAAAAGTTATCTTGATCGTCTTTACTAG
>JBAKBP010004433.1:0-77578 GCA_037953745.1 Lithodes maja | reverse complement strand
CCTCAGTAAAAACAACAGGAATGGTTTCGGACTTCAAAAACGCAAATTATGACGGACTTAAGAAATCGCTATCAAACATACACTCAAACCTCATAAATATAAACGAATTAAATGAACTATGGGGACATTTTAAGTCTACAATTACAGAAGCGCATAAACAATTTGTACCCATGAAACCAAAACGTAATACGAAATCAAGTATGCCCCCTTGGTACAGTAGAGACATTGGCATTGGCCTCCTCCTTTCCCGATCTTGTTTGCTTCTTCGTTTTGTTTGTCTTGCAGGTATATGGTGGCTACAGATTTGGGTCATGGTTTCTGTTATTAAGACTAGACATTCTGCTGGTGTCAGGTTATCCATTAAATCTTCCCAGTCTATTTCCTCCATTTCTTGATTTACCTCTTCCCACCTAATGTTTTTGTTATTGAAGTTAAATTTACTGAAGGGGCCGGTTTTTATTCTCGATTCTGAGGTTGTCTGTACACTTTCTAAGGTTGTTTTGATCTCAATTAATTTATGATCTGAGTATGTTGTGTCCGATATGTTAATGCTGTGTACTAGAGAGTCGTTGTTAGTGAAGACCAGGTCTAAGATATTGTTTTCCCGTGTGGGTTCAGCAATATGTTGGGTAAGACTAAAAAAATCACAAAGTTCAAAAAGCTCTCTCGTATTAGTATTTGCTTCTCCGGTGTTATTTGCCACTAACTGGTTTTCTAGTTGTCTCCATTTAATGTTTGGTAGGTTAAAGTCTCCTAGCCATATAATATTTGGTGTTGGGTTCCCCAGGGTTTCCACTTCTGATTTTATTTTGTTGAGCTGGGTTTTGAATTCTTCTCGGGATGAGTCTGGAGGCCTGTATGTAACAATAACTGCTAAATTTAGCGATTCTATTTCTAATTTAACTTGTTCTATACTGGTGCACCATCCTTGGTACAGTGACCTTCCAGTACCGCTTGTCATTGGTTGTTCTATACTGGTGCACCATCCTTGGTACAGTGATCTTCCAGTACCGCCTGTCATTGGTTGTTCTATACTGGTGCACCATCCTAGGTACAGTGACCTTCCAGTACCACCTGTTATTGGTTGTTCTATACTGGTGCACCATCCTTGGTACAGTGACCTTCCAGTACCGCTTGTCATTGGTTGTTCTATACTGGTGTACCATCCTTGGTACAGTGACCTTCCAGTACCGCTTGTCATTGGTTGTTCTATACTGGTGCACCATCCTTGGTACATCCCCCCTCCCTCTTTCCCCTTGTAATGGACCCCCAGAGATGTCTTTAATAGTCCCCCTCCCAACCATTCCAACACTCTCTGTCATTACTACTTTGAGTCCACTACTGGGAGCATCCCGCGGGGCCAATCAAGGACATGGGAACACTTGCGCGCGCACGCACGCACACACACACACACACACACACACACACACACACACACACACACACACACACACACACGTCAATAGCCACCATGTTGTATACCTCGTGATGTATCCTGTTTGGCTACCAGTGTTGTTATAGCCACCATGTTGTATACCTCATGGTGTATCCTGTTTGGCTACCAGTGTTGTTATAGCCACCATGTTGTATACCTCGTGGTGTATCCTGTTTGGCTACCAGTGTTGTTATAGCCACCATGTTGTATACCTCGTGATGTATCCTGTTTGGCTACCAGTGTTGTTATAGCCACCATGTTGTATACCTCGTGATGTATCCTGTTTGGCTACCAGTGTTGTTATAGCCACCATGTTGTATACCTCGTGATGTGTCCTGTTTGGCTACCAGTGTTGTACTGAACCATTTCAGAATAGAATGTTGTTTATCATTGTACTATTCTGGCCAGCATTACCCTGAGCGTCGCCGTAGGGTTGAAAGCACAAGGTATGGTTTCCGTCCTTGTGTGTGTGTGTTTGTTTGACTGTGTGTGTGTGTGTCTGACTGTGTGTGTGACTGTTCACAAAATATCTGGAGAACCAATGAATGCATGTTGACTTTACTTAGCCACCTCCTTCATTCGGTACCTGAAAGGATCATGTTAATGTTTCGTCAATATTGGACACTCCCCAGCTTCCCCCCTCTTGGACCACTCTCAATATGTACATTAGAAGCTTTTGTTCAATAATCATGATAGTTAGGTACTAGTTCTTGGTTAGTTGCGAACCTCACACAAAAATGCTCGAGATGATTGGATAACCATATTGAGGGGTGAGGATTTGTCCCCCTTACTATACCACGGAATAATACAAGTTTGGGTGTATTCATTGTGGCTCATCAGCTTTTGTATTCGATACTTTGAGAGTGTACTTACGTCTGTCTGTTTGTTCACAGGATATGTAGAGTATAATGATTGTATTTCAACCAAAGTTTGTCAATCCCTTCCTTCCGTACCCCCAAAGTATCTTATTAACTATTCCTCTCAGCTATCGCCATACAATATTATTCAACTCAAGAAATTCGATCACGATGAATGTTCGTATTCGTCTTATTATTTTTAATTTGTTCTAATTTTCTCAGAAAAATATCTTCAATTTTCTACATCCATGATTCCTTGGTGTACTGAACTTGTTTTTGTATATCTTCCTCTCTGTCTACCTTATGGCTGAAGGTAACTGTCAGTGCAGTGTTGTGATCCACGCACCAGGCCATCACCCAGATCATGGTAGCCAACCCTTAACCCACTCAGCCAGCCAATTAATCAGAGAATCAATTACAGTTGGTGGTGCCTTGCGGTTCCCCTCTGGTAGTAATTGTTATAGACGCATCCATTAATTAGACTGGGTGTTGTGGTGGCTGTCATAATTGGCACCAGCTGTTATGAGGCAGGCATGTTTCTATTGATATCATAAGGTCTGGTAGATGTTATCACCACTCTTTAGTGCCTGAAACTAAGGCTTATGTTATGACAAGCGAGTCTTATATGTCGCAGGTGGGACAAGTGGTGTTGATGAGACTGATTTTTTTTCTTTTTTTCTATATTCCAACTACTCCCTCTCGGGCATAGGCTGAGAGCCTGTACATTCCACCGCTCAACACGGTGAAGCCCGTGAGGTCTTGTTCCAGTCTGGGGAGTGAGACATGTGAAGCATCCATTCATGGCTCGAAGCAGCTCCATCTCTGAAGCGGCTGGTTGCTTCGTTCAAGTGCTTCACTGTCTCACCCTCCAGACTCAGACCCTCACTCTCAGAATGCCACCTATTGAACAGTGAGCTCACTAGGCATTGTCCCCCTGTAACATATTTTGAATATGGGAATATTCATACAGTGTTATTTAATCAGGGAACAATGAGGGTATTTTATTGGCATTTCGGTGGGCTTTGTGGTAATGCACTGATACTAGGTACAGCACAAATTCAATCCCAATAATATCTTCCCATTGACGTATCGGGATTTGAACCCGGGTCCATTGGATTACCAATCCAGTGGCATGACCACTCCACCACAGATGACAGTTTGTTCGGTTAAGGTAAACTATTTAATGATGTTAAGGAGGCAGGCAAGAAGGTTGTCAGGGAGTGAGAAATTTCATTAGGTCACTGTGTGAAAATTTAAAGAATTTGTTGCCATGGACAAAACAAGACATTTCAGTTGGTCTGGAACGCAAATATACATTGATTGTGAGGAATGTGGTGAAGATTGGTATTGATGGGATGAACAGGTAAACACGTCAAGTACCGACAAATCTCATTATCCAGGTAGATAAGAAAGTTGTTTAGATCAAAGTATGTTCATGGTGGGAAATATGTTCATGGTGGGAAATATGTTCATGGTGGGAAATATGTTCATGGTGGGAAATATGTTCATGGTGGGAAATATGTTCATGGTGGGAAATATGTTCATGGTGGGAAATATGTTCATGGTGGGAAATATGTTCATGGTGGGAAATATGTTCATGGTGGGAAATATGTTCATGGTGGGAAATATGTTCATGGTGGGAAATATAATTTCCAAAAAATAATGTTAAGTTGGATTGAGTCAAGTTGTGGGTTAAAATAAAATAACTTTGATCAGTAAGTAGTGTGAACCATATGTGTTTAGGGGTATTAGAACAATAACATGTGAATACTATGTAACACATCCCATGGTATATACGTTGTGAGCCGCAACATCTATACGATAATAGGTTCTCGTGTTACTCGGCCACATTGGAAATGCATTTGGAGACCTAAGGGACCAACCATTGTATTGGAGGGCTGGAGGTGTGGGAAGGTTGGCAAGAGGAAGGAGGAAAATGGTATTTCAGAAATGGAGGAGGACACAATGTAAGGAAATGCTGACATGAACAAGGCCAGTGTATTCGTTGTTTGACATTTTATATAACAATTGTATACTTTATCTTCGTAGACTTTTCTATGTAGACTTTTCTAAGTGAGTAATATCATATCTTGGTTGATGAAAGCCAACACATTAAATATGTTTTGTGTTAAGTCTAAAACTAAAAACTATTGGTGTTGCTTTGACTTTCTTCTTTATATTTGAGTACACCTATTCTTTATTTCATTGCTTCCCTTATTGTCCAGCCATGTGACACAATGTTTTCTAATTATTTCTTAAGCTTTCCATAATCCAATGTTAGCTATACATAGAAACACTAAATATATGCAATCTAGCGTTAATTCGTTGTATGTTGGCGTTCCAAGTAATACAGATGCATAGCATTCAAACCTCTACAATATACCCCATCCTAACAAACACAGCAGAAAACACAGAGATCCGATGTAGTAAAGTTGTGTTGGTATTGTGGTTCTCCTCCACACTGATGCCTTTCCTACATTATGGTAAAGGTTTCCACAAACTCTGTGGTGTTGTGGAACCTTTTACGGATATCCAGCCCACAATATTATATCTGACCTGGTACTTTGGTTATCACTCCACAGCGTGCGCTTATAAGAGAGAGAGAGAGAGAGTGAGTGAGTGAGTGAGTGAGTGAGTGAGTGAGTGAGTGAGTGAGTGAGTGAGTGCATCACATAATAACCCATGGAAGCCATAATTGTATACAGTATAACTGTAACTATAATATATTCTGTGGTACATACATTCACTGCCGCAGCATCTGTTACACAATAGGCTCTCGTGTTATGCTCAGCCCCGTTGGAATCACATTTGGAGAACCGTTCATTGTGATGGAGAGCTGGGGAGGGGGAGGGATGGTAAGAGTGGTGGAGGAGGGGGAGGGATGGTAAGAGCAGAGGAGTAGTGGTGGAGGAGGGGGAGAAAGAGAGTTGGGGAGGGGGAGGGATGGTAAGAGTAGAGGTGGAAGAGGAGGAGGGGAAGGGATGGTAAGAGCAGAGGAGGAATAGTGGTGGAAGAGGAGGAGGGGGAGGGATGGTAAGAGCAGAGGACGAGTAGTGGTGGAAGAGGAGGAGGGAGAGAAAGAGAGCTGGGGAGGAGGAGGGGGAGGGATGGTAAAAGCAGAGAAGGAGTAGTGGTGGAAGAGTACAAAGGAGTACAAAGGAGTACAAAGGAAATCAAGCAACAACAGATCTAGTGACCCTTCTAGGCTGCTTGTCCTCCAAAACACTGAGGATCAAGTGTCCAAACAGTGGTTTAGAGTGGGTAAGGGAACATTGGAAAGGGAACTACTGCCCTGCCACTAACGTGGCAGGACTAGGAAGTTAGTAGGGGACATATGGGTTAGTAACTGAGGGGAGGATAAAGTTATTCATTTACAAACGCAGTCAGTCGCGGGTTTGATGCGAGATATTTGTCTAGGCGGAATTTAAATGAATCAACGGTGCTGCAGTCTATAACGTTTCGGGGAAGCCCATTCCACAAGTTGACAACTCGATTGAAGAAGAAATTCTTAGATTCGTGCGAGTTAAAAGATTTACCAATAATTTTGCAACCGTTTCCCCGTGTGTAATTAGATTGGTCGATAGTGAAGTACTTACTACAGTTCATATTGTCGATGCCTTTGATGATTTTGAACACTTGAATTAAGTCGCCTCTTAATCTGCGCTGGGTTAAAGGAAATAGATTTAATTCTCTAAGACGCTCTTCGTATGGTTTGTTCTTTAGGCTAGGTATCATTTTGGTAACTCTACGTTGAACTCGTTCTAGCTTGTTTATATCTTTTTGGTAATAAGGGCACCAGGATTGAACGCAGTATTCCAGAAGAGGGCGGACTAAGGAATTGTAAAGGGTTAGGATAACTTCTTTGGATTTATGCTCAAATGACCTGCCTATAAAGCCAATTATTTTGTTTGCCTTCTTAACAACTTCTGAACATTGTTGACTCGGTTTTAGGTTACTCGATATTGTTACTCCCAGATCAGTTTCTCTGTTTACATTCTTAAGCTGAGTGCCATTCATCGAATAGTTTGCTTTCTCATTTAGGTATCCGACATGTAGTACTTTACATTTATCCGCATTGAAACTCATTTGCCAAATTTGGGCCCAACATGACAATTTATCTAGATTGTGTTGCATATCGTCAACTTGTTCTTTTGAGAGTACGCTATTTGCAATTTTTGTATCGTCAGCAAATTTTGAGATTGTGCAGGTGAGACCCTCATCTATGTCGTTGATGTAAATTAGAAAGAGAATTGGTCCTAGTACCGATCCCTGGGGTACCCCGCTACTTACATTGGTCCATTTAGATGCCTTACCGTTTATGACTACTCTTTGCTTTCTGTTGTTGAGCCAATTTTCTATCCATTTCAACACACCGTCTTGTATTCCATGCGCTTTTAGTTTTAGCAGTAAACGTTTGTGGGGAACTTTGTCAAAGGCCTTTTGAAAATCAAGGTATATAATATCTACAGCTTTACTCTCATCGTAGAGGTTGAGGATATCGTGGAAGAAGTCTAAGAGGTTTGTTAAACAGGAACGTTTTTTACGAAAGCCGTGTTGAGTATCTTTAAGTATGTTATTTTCCTCTAAGTGATTTACGAGTCTGTCTCGTATGACCGTTTCTAGCATTTTACATACAACTGAGGTTAAGCTAATTGGACGATAGTTACTGGGTAGAGATTTGCTGCCTTTTTTGAATATCGGTGTTACGTTGGCTAGCTTCCACTGATCAGGCATAGTTCCAGACTGCAAGGATTTATTGAATAGTAATGTCAGTGGTTTGGAGAGCTCATTCTTAGCTTCCTTTAGAACTCTAGGCGAGATTGTATCAGGTCCTGGCGTTTTATTTACTTTGAGTTTATCTAAACAATTCAATACTTCTCTCTCTGTAACGGTGATATTGCTTAGAACATCTGAATTATCAATCTGAATCGGCGATGGTGTAGGGATATCACTGAGGTCTTCGGTTGTAAAAACTGATGCAAAGAAGGTATTGAGGGCATTACTCATTTGTACTTCGTCTTTGGTGTATTCTCCTTTTTCATCGACTAACGGTCCAACAGTTGAAGTAACTACTTTTTTCTTTCTGATATAACTATAGAATTCTTTCGGGTTTGTTTTACTTTGATTCGCAATATGTAACTCTAAGGTCTTTTTACTTTGCTTAATTAACTTTTTGGCTTTGCGTCGTAGCTCTACAAATTTCACCCGTTCTTCGTCATTTTGTGAGGATTTTAATCTATCATTAGCAAATTTTTTAGCAAGCAGGCAGTTTGAAATATCTTTATTCCACCATTTGGGCTTATTATTATGGCCTGGACGCCGTATTTTCGATGGTATGCAGTCTTGCACTGCTTTTAGGTAAGTGGTTTCGAATAACTTCCAAGATGTATTTATGTCGTTATTGTTAATTAAAAAGCTCCAGTCAGTTTCTTTAAACATAGCTCTAAGTTTATGGAAGTTTGCTTTCTTGAAATTAGGGACTTTTTCGATGCTACTATTTGGTTCGTTACTAGTAAACTTTAAAGTGAAAGTTATCGTACGATGGTCGCTGTTACTGAATTCATCACCAACATTCAAATTCTCTATCAATTCTTCTTTTGTTGCAAGTACAATGTCAAGAACGTTATTACCACGGGTCGGCGTTCGAACAAATTGATAAAGCGAACTCTCTTGCAAGTTCGTATACAAGTCATGTCCGGAGTGTGAAGTAAGAGTATCGCCCCACTTGGTCACAGGTAAATTAAAGTCGCCAAAAATTACGGTATCTTGTGAGTTACTTACATCTGCAATTTGTTCGTAAATTTCTCGGTCAGTTTGCACTGATTGAGCTGGAGGTCTGTATATTAACGCAAGTATTATTTTTGTACCTTTATTATTCTTTATTAGCACAAAAGATGTGTCGACGTTCACAATTTGAGGTTTTGACACGAGGGTCGGGTTAAGACTTTCTTTGATATAAAATAAAACGCCACCTCCATTTTTATTTATTCGGCTGTTCTCAAACATTACATAACCGGGAAGTGAATACTCTGCTAAAAAGTCTCTATCTTCTGTATTGAGCCAAGATTCTGTTATGCCAATCACATCATAATTTTCTGTAAACACTAGTTCCTCTAAATCTGAAAATTTATTGCGTATGCTACGAGCGTTTGCATAGAAAACCTTTAAAGTTGCGGTTTTAGAACTCGCATTACGTTCTTTCATCGAATTTTTGGTTCTGGTCGGATCTACATTTACATTCATGGCTGTCCTCGGTCCTCGGTCGTTATCCCTGACGGTTTTGAATTTGGGTCGTGTTGGTGGAGATTTATCCAAATTCGCGGTTCTTGACGGATTAGTATTTAATTCCTTTGTAGGTTGCCGTCCTCGCTGTCTTCGGTCCTCCTTCCTGGTTGTCCTGTGCTGAGTCGATTTCTTCTCCGAAAATCCTTCACCGCATCGTTGAGAAGACGCCCAAAACGTGCTGCTCCCACCTGGTTCAGATGAACTCCATCGTCCGAAAACAAATAGTCATCGTAGTAGAAATTGTCCCAGGTGTCGACGAATCCCACGTTCTCCTTCCTGCAGAGGTTTGCTAGACAACGATTTGTGCTGGTGGCTATGTTGTAAAATCGGCTCTCTACACCGAGCCGGGGGACGATTCCTGAGACGATGATCCTTGATGACTTCTCCTTAAACGACTTGATCAGCTGCTGGTACTTTAAAAGCAAATCTTCCGACCGGGTTCGCTGCACATCGTTGGATCCAACGTGGATGACGTACATTGTATTAGCAGGGGCCAGCTTTGATACTTCGTCAACTGCTGCAACTACGTCATCCACACCACCACCAGGGATACAAAAACGCTTCCTGGTCTTAGGTGCCCTGGCGCAAAACTCTGTGAGCTGACCACGTATCATCGAGTCTCCCACGAGCCGGACTTCTTCTATTTCCTCTTCGTCATCTGAGTCTGCGAGTATCTGGAAACGGTTTTGACACTCGGTAATCGGTATGTGTTTCCTGGTCTTGGGGCAAACGTTGTTCCTCACGACACGGAAGTTGTCTTGAGGGGGAAGAGAGTCACTATTTGTATCTTGAGTATCGGATACATCAGCTGAAGTGGCTACTGTAGGCGTTGAATTGTTGGCAGTTGACGTTGGGGCGTTGGTGGCTGCTGGAGTTGCGGTGACAATTGAAGTTTGTGGTACTCCAACGTTGAGTGTTACAAACTCTTGGAGTGATTCCAGCTTCATGGTGAGGACGTTGATCTTGTTGTAGGCTTCGTCTAATTTCACTGTAAAATTCTCTCGTTGCTGGCAGAGCCGGCAGTCTTGAAGATCGATAGTAGCAAACAGTAGTAGCAAAGAGGAGGAGGGGGAGGGATGGTAAGAGCAGAGAAGGAGTAGTGGTGGAAGAGGAGGAGGGGGAGGGATGGTAAGAGCAGAGAAGGAGTAGTGGTGGAAGAGGAGGAGGGGGAGGGATGGTAAGAGCAGAGGAGGAGTTGTGGTGGAAGAGGAGGAGGGGGAGGGATGGTAAGAGCAGAGGAGGAGTAGTGGTGGAAGAGGAGGAGGGGGAGGGATGGTAAGAGCAGAGGAGGAGTAGTGGTGGAAGAGGAGGAGGGGGAGGGATGGTAAGAGCAGATGAGGAGTAGTGGTGGAAGAGGAGGAGGGAGAGAAAGAGAGCTGGGGAGGGGGAGGGGGAGGGATGGTAAGAGCAGAGGAGTAGTAGTGGTGGAAGAGGAGGAGGAGGGAGAGAAAGGATACAAATATAATACGTTAAATTATAGTTAGTAAACAGATGCATCAAGAAGCTCAGATTTGTGAATAGGAAAGCAGCGTACATGACAAGTGTATGTGTATCTTTGTAGCTATGAGTGTGTGTGTTCAGTTTGATGTACATGTGTGTTTATGGTCACATTATAGACACACAAGCGTGTGTATATTTATATAAGTGTATATGTGCAGCCGTCAACAGAAATAACTATTACGGACCTACTTCTTAATTAATTATGCTGTTATAGCTATAATATATCTGGATATTATTAACTAAACCAAAACAGGATTTAATCATCAACGGGATTATTTAAGGTTGTATATTTCATTTATCATATGCTTATAAATAGTTACAATAACATAATACAATTAGCCTTGTACCAGCTATCTTTGTTGACCTGTTGACATGCACGATATCTTACACAAATGTATGGCCTATGGAATATATGTAGGTAAATAAGCAGTTTCAGCGCAAGTTTTCTGCTCTATATGTTTCCATGCAACTCCCTGGAGAATAATACAAATACGAAGACAATCTTGAGCCAGTCTGCACCTCATGAATATTTCTGTTTGTTGTTTGTTCTGGTGTTTCAACACAAGGGGCTCCATCCTCCGGGAGGCGGTGGACGGATATTAATAGTTACATTTACAACATGTCAACAAACATTCTGCCCTCGGTAGATGTTAACACTTTAAGTACCGGGGCTGTTCCTATATATGTATTCTGGCTACTATTAGACTATTGCATTTACTTCAAAAGGGGACTCCAATAATTAATAGGCTTCGAACTATCTCACTTGTACCAGTTCTTTCTTAAACTACACAACATCGTCTACATATAGCTAGAATGAAACATAAAAAGACGTCGACGGTACAGAAGGGGTTAATATATTTGGTGTGTAGTCCAGGTTGGTATCACCGCTGCAGGACCAACCCGGGAAGTTTACATCATACCTTACGGAACATCTACAAAATGTTTTCGGAAAACAATACCGGTAATGACTATCAGTCTAAGCCTGACCCATTAACATAGGAACGAACCGATTGTTAAAAGTTTGGTCATTTACACAATGAACTGAGTCAGAGAGAGAGAGATTGGTTTTGATTGATTTGCAGTAAGGAATAACTAAATCAGTATATAAGTTATACAGTATAGTCATGTTTTTCAACCTCAATATCAATTCGGTTAGCACTGAAGTAGTGGCACCTGTGTAGTATGTTGTTTATCATACTGTTTAGCAGTATCAATCATAATATCTATATCAATTCTCTCATAATCAACCTTGCCAGTCTCTTGCTCCACCAATGTGAAACAAACAAAATATCACATAATACTGAGGCAGTAAGAGTCCCCAGTGGGTAGGCAGGAACAGCCAGCACTCCCAGCGGGGGAGACTTACAGGAACAACTTATTGCTTCCACTGAATGTCGTCGTTCACCCACGGCGTTGTAGGACGGTAGGGAGCTGGCTTCCACCTGCACCTTTACATGTATGAAAGCTCTCATGCAAAGTAACTGGCAGAAACATTTATATTCGTAAGTGCATACAGAGCGTGTAGTTTTGGGGCACCACACTAGGAACATGGTTTTTATTTTATTTGTATTATTATTATTATTTTTTACATCGGAATGCGTATCGTTATTAATCATATTATAATCAATGAACATATAATAATAACCTTTATGGGGATATTTATGGTTTTAACTATTGTCCATTTTACCCCACCTGTGTCAGCATCTGCACCGTGTTTCGTCTTTATGAAGAGATACTTCTTTACCAGACTGCTCTACATATCTTGGTTCTTATGGCAGCTTTGAATATTATTTGTCATCACTGGTTCCTGTTTCTCAGTTATTGTCTTTTTCCTATTGTTTTGATAGTTTATGAACACAAGGGAGATTTCCTTTTTGTTTTTTGTGTTCTTAACACTACCTGAATTACCTCAACTTTATCCCTTAAAACCCAAGGTATGTTTGTTTCCCCCGGGCAGCGCCAGGTACCTCAGCTAGTAATGTATGGGATAACGATGAAGCTAATGAGAGGGAGAGAGAGTGAGAGTGCGTGATTGAGAGTGTGAGCGAGATGAAAGAGTGAGAAATAGATGATTGGGGGGGGGGGGGGGGGGTTATATGCCTATATCCGCTAGTCACGTCTTACCACTTCCGATTTTAAGGTTCTTTGACACATACACGCCCACATAAGGTATATAATATAACCCATTAAAAACACGGTTACACTGTATAAGATACCCTTTCAGTGTAATAAGTACGTAATAACAATGAGAATGATCACTAAACCACATATATCTAAACGTGAACAAGCCCTTGCTAGGGTGTTGTTGTTGTTGTTGTTGTTGTTGTTCCCCAAGCTGCCTGGCCGAACAGCCCCAAGGCCCCAAGCAAGGCCAAGGCCATAACCGAGCACCCCCAGAGAACCCTCCCTGCCGGCCACAATAAAGCCTGGGTGACCGAAGCCACTCCATGGCGGGGAGCTGAGGAGGGTGCGGAAACGCCCGGGAAACCAAAGCCCCACCCAGGGCCCTGTGCCCCACAGCAATTATGAAGAGAAAGTTGAGCGGCAACGGAAAAATGTGACGCTTTGGCTTCCAATCTTGGTATATTGGGATGTCAATCCACGGAAGAGACGCCGTCACTTGAGATCTAGAAAATATATAAGTAAAAGGAACAGTCAGAGTAAGTATGGGTATGGCAGAAATCGTTCAGTTTTCACTCTGATAAACCAGCCCATCACCATCACTAGAGTGTTGCATTCAGTAGTGTGTGTGTGTGTGGATGAATGTTGCCTGCATTAGATACACATAGAGGAGAGTTGATGGGGTTTGTAGAAGAGGCTGGGATCATAGATACAAAGAAGTGGGAAGTAAGAAGGCGAGCCCTGCTACTCATGGGCTCGATTCTCAAACCTTACTCAAAATTAACACCGACTTTGACCGTAAGTTGTATCGAGTTCTACATTTAATTGATTGAAGAATAAAACAAGTGTATATGCCACATATAATTAAATACAAATCCGTTTATAGTATGTATGGTATTGAATAAATGGGATAAACTGATTGAAATGTTAAACGAAACAATCAATAACAGTCACAACACAATTCCAGCCAATTATTGCCTATAGTCCTTTCCTTTTATGATATAAAAGCCCGACTGTGTAAGCAATTTGGGAAACTAGGAGTAGATCGTAGAGGGCAAGTTGGTGTGTATTGCAATAATGGTGAACATAATATCCTGAATACTGTACGATATTGAATTTAATTACGGTATTATTATATTCAAATCACATTAAATATTGATAGTAGAAAGTAGTGCAATGACTCTAAGAGACAAACACACGCAGAGAGAAAGAGAGAAGCACAAGATCACTACAGCTAAGATTCATGTAACCCACGTTGTGTATAGAAACTCACTTTTAGAATACAATTATGCAGTATATTGTATTAGTAAATTCCTAATAAATATTTAATCTTGGCCATTATAAGCATATGCAATGATGGTTTAACAATTATTTACAATGCATGAGAACAATCGTCGCTAATCACTAACTGCCAGCTAGAGAAGGATGGTGGGGGAGTTGGGGATAGTTTGGGGGTGGAAGGTGGGGCTAGACTTGGACCCGACTCTCCCCTTCCACCTGCCCAGGGTGGAGTAGGGGAAGGAAGGACCCACCCCTGAGCAACTTTTAGTACGCGTGAGTGTACGTGTGATAAATTACCGGATACATTTTACAGTCCAGATCAAAGGATCGTTAGGGAGAAATATGATTAATAGAACTATACAAGCAGGATGTTTTGTAATACATTATTATATATATAGACCCAGGCAGAGAGAGAGAGAGAGAGAGAGAGAGAGAGAGAGAGAGAGGCAGACGTATTATAAATGAACGATCAACATAACAACAAATATACATACAAAAATGCTTCAAAATTATATACAAACATTTAACTACAAAACATAGCTATTCAATTGTAACAGTTGTGTTATCAAACATGTATTTAGTTTTTCGTCTATATACATTCAGATTTGATCCGAATATATAGCACACACCCAGAACAAATGACTATTATTGTAGCTTTACAGTTTATATAGCACACACCCAGAACAAATGACTATTATTGTAGCTTTACAGTTTATATAGCACACACCCAGAACAAATGACTATTATTGTAGCTTTACAGTTTATATAGCACACACCCAGAACAAATGACTATTATTGTAGCTTTACAGTTTATATAGCTGTGACGCATGCCGAGTATGAGCATGCTGTACAGAACGCTCAGTCAGACCCCACTCTCGCTAGGATCGTCAGGGCAGGAACTTTGGCTGTAGTCCGTGTAGAGTTTCCTAACTCAGTTTATGTGAGCCGTTGTACTATAAGTATTATAATTATGTATTTTGTTTTCTTCTAAGTCAACGAGTTCTATTTTATATCATTACATATAAGTATTGTGTGTTGGACTTATATATAATGAGGAGAAGAGAGAGAGTTATGTAACGACGCCAGTGAGCGCGCCACGAGGTAGGTAGGCCTCCCTCCCTCCTCCCTCCTCCCTCCTCCCTCCTCCCTCCTCAAGCGCGTGGGAAATCCTTTGTCGATCCCAGATTGAGAGAGAATATGACGTAATGATTGTCAGTGGGCGGTCCTTAGTAGTTTGCGATATGCCGCTAGAGGGCTGAGTATAAAAAGGAGAGGTCCTCGCCACAATTCTTTAGAACTCATCAGGCAGAGCGACTTCTCATATCCCTTGCAACTATCCATATTCTTCCGACTGATGTGAACTTTCTCTACTCTCTGAACAGCCTATCTTCTTCTCTTCTCGTCCCTTTTTAACCCATGATCCCTTTGGTGCAGATTTAGTCAGCCAAAGTATTATCGCTTGAGTTCTCACGAGATATATGCCTGTTAGATAGCCTATTTTGGAAGGGATAACTAGAATAGGATTGATTGATGTTTGTTGCACTCGTATATGCATTTCCCTGTGTACGATTATCCATGTTCCTGTTTTCTGCTGGTTTAGGTAATGCTAGACTGGGATAAGGTTTCGGGAGTTGTGATTTCCTATGAGTACTAGGTTTTGGTTGAACCGGTACAATTGCAACGGAGACGTGGGAAGCCTAGGTGGTCTTTCTGACTGTGTACCTTGAGAGTTTAGCACTGTGTTGCGAGTGAGGGCTTTTGCCTCTGCCACCCAACACTGTGCTATCTCGTTTGCTTGACTTTGAGAGGATCGCCAGGAGAGAACCAGATACTAGTGATCTGGATCTCTCAAGAGAGCATCCCGTCAATTAACGTAATTTGGCCGCACAGTCTTAAGGACCTCGCTAGGCTACGAGCCGCTTGCTCAGCCATTGTTTCCTAACCTTAGATATCCCAGCTAGACTTTGCTCGACCAGCAGATACAGTATAGTATTGAAGCTTCTCCTTATGTATGTTATTGTTTATGCACTATTGATTTCATGTGTGGCACGCTTAGCTACTTTAGAGATTAGTGGCCCACGAGCACAATCCTAGTAGGCTATTGTCAGTGCATTGTCGGAGTACTTCTTCTTAATGTTTGCCATTTACTATTGTCTATTCTTATAATTCTTCTTATGTCAATTTAAAGCCTTTAATATTAGTTAATTGCCAGTGTGTTACTTATTGAATTGCTGTTCAAAATCCGATACTTACTTCTTACGAGTATTCGAGAAGCATCTAACTTTATCAGAAGATTCCTTGCTTGATGCTCGAGGACTATTGTTTAACGTAACGTAATAGTGCCGATCCGAAGTAGAGGGTGGAGGACTTCTTAAGTTCTTAGTCAAGGGTGGATTACTTCGGCTTCGGCCAACACTAATCTTTAGTGTTGTAGTACTTTCTTCTTTGTTTGATTGTTGACCAGACTAGATAACTCCCGTCTTGTTATTAGTCTGTTGTGTGAAACGCTAGTACCGAGTTCTTGTATACCCCGTTATAGCAGATAGAACTCTGGAGGGTAGTGGCGTTTTTTGTTCGGCTGGCAGTACTCTGGGGTTGGGATCGTGTGTTTCCGTTGTGGCAGCGAGCCATACTCGAGTCCTGTGTAAGAGCCCTAGTGTACCCGAGTGCCCGGTCGTAACAAATGGCGACCTTGCTTAGGATTTTGTGAACAGTATAATTTTTTGCAGAGTTGTACAACATTTGTTTGTTCGTACTTTAGCGTACATATTGAAGAATATTTTTTTTTGTAAGGCAATTAGGAGAGCATTTAAGAGACTCCAGTTAATTTAGTAATTAGTGCTTACATAAGGGAGTTTAACACTTTTGTCTCGAGAATTTTTTGTGAACTTCAGTATGTCGTGCCCTAGCACTGACGAGGAGCGAGAGATGCCATTTGAGGAGGTGCCGTTAGTAACTAGTGAGGAGGATGCTAGACTTTTTGTGAGTAAGCAGTACCATGTGACGGAGGGGAGGCTGACTGGGGTGGATATTTATGGCTTGCACCTGATAGCCAAGGTTTTGGGCAGATCCAATGTAGGAGGGATGTCCAAGGGGGAGCTGATTTCCTGGGTGTTGCGTGGGCGACATGGGGTTTCGGAGGAGAGGGCGTTTGGGGGGGTTCCTCCCCAGATCCCCTCTCACTCGACTCCCACAGTGCCGTCCACTCAGTTGCCGGAGGTTAGCACTCTCCCACAGAGGGATGAGAATTGGAAGATTGGAGTGCCCTCGGGCGGTGCGTATGGTGGTTCCCCAGTTCTTGCCCCCCCTCCTTCAGTAGTGGCAGCTCCCTCTTCCTGCCTGTCTCCAGATATGATATTTAGACTTGAGCTTGCTAAAATTGAGTCTAGGAAGCAGGAGAAGGAGATTGAGGCTGAGGTTAGGAAGCAGGAGAATGAGACTAGGAGGCATGAGATTGAGGTTAGGAGGCACGAGGCTGAGCTTAGGTACGACTCAGAGAAATATTGTGCTCAAATAGATTTAGATAAGACTCGTGCAGAGTCGACAGGGACTCGGATGGGCCGTGAGGGCCAAGTAAGAGAACAGTCCTTGTCTCACTTAGTCAAATTGGTGCCGGCATTTAGTGAAACTGAAGTCACAGAATTTTTTAATCGTTTTGAGAAGAAGTGTAGGGAGCATAATTGGCCTGAAGAGAAGTGGGCAGCTCTGGTCTCCTCAAGACTTACGGGTAAGGGTCTGAAGGCTTATGATGCACTGCCTTTAGAGTCTTGCATTGACTACCCAGAATTGAAGAGAGCTGTCCTACGGGCATACGAGTTGCAACCAGAAACATATCGATTGAAGTTTCGGGGTGTTACAAAGACTAGGGAGGCGACCTTTCTTGAACATGCCCGGGACTTAAAAGATGCACTTACAAACTGGACACGTTCTGAGAAAGCTGAGACGGCCGAACAGTTGACTGAGCTGTTTCTGCTCGAGCAGTTTTATAAGTGTACAGGTGCAGAAATGACTTTAACTATTAAAGAAAAGAATCCAAAAACTCTACAGGAGGCAGCTGAGATGGCTGACCTCCGGCTATCATTAATTCGTGGGTGCGGGTCTGCCCAGCGTAGTGAGGCAGGTAACAAGGGGCGTGACGCCCCCCCCCCCCCGAGTTAGTAATATATCTTATGCAAACAAGTACAAGAGTTACGATACCAAGACTGACCACAAGACTAGCACCGTCCCATTTAAGAAGGGGCCGGGCCCTTCCCAGTACCAAGGGAAGCCCAAAGGGGAGTTAGAGTGTTATCAATGTCATAAAAAGGGGCACTTTGCAAGAGTCTGTCCTAGCAAACCACCTACAGCAGCTGTGTCTTTGGCCTGCAACATTGGTGTGTCTCTGAAGTCTTCTGAGTTTGCCCGGGGCAGTTCGTCAGAGGCTGAGGCACAGCCAGTGCAGAAGCACCTGGGAGGCTCGAACCCTGCTCAGGATGTTTTTTGCGACCATAGAGGACGGGGTTGCGTGATGTGGGCAGGGCGCAAGCATGGAGTAGAGGTCTTGCGTGATACAGGTGCTTCCCAGACTTTGATGAAAAACTTGACTGGCTACCTTATAAATGCGGCTCGGGTGGTGGTGGTGCAGGGTATTAATGCAACTCGGTCATACCCGCTGGTGCGGTTGGAGTTGGAGGTGGATGGTGTGGCACGTGAATTGGATGTTGGGATTGTGGAGAAACTGCCAGTGGAGGGCGTCGACCTTCTTCTCGGCAACGACTTTGCAATGCCCGCTTCTGAGGTTCTACCCTTAGTCGTTGCCGAGAGGCCGGCCGACGTGAGTAGGGAAGAGCGAGAGTGGGTCGAGCGGTGCCAGGCACAACCCATGGCGTGTGCTGTCACCCGAGCTCGGGCAGCTAAAGTGTCACAGCCTAGTCCTCCGTCTTCAGACCAGCAGAGGAACGATCAACAGGAGGAGGCTAAAGCTGGAGTTGGTTTTAAGAGTTTTGACTCGGCGGCTCTCCTGGGTGATTCAGTATTAGCACCATTACTTAGTTCTGGAGTAGCCCCTGGGCCTGTCATCGAGAGTGACGAGGCTGGGCATGACGAGTCTCCACGACAGCAACGTTATGAACATCGAGAGAGACAGAGGGAGCAGCCCAGTATCGGGGAGGGTCATGCATTGCTCCGGGAGCAGTTAGATCGCTTGGCACCCTCAGATATACGTCGGTTGCAGCTGGAGGACCCTGAGCTCCAAACGTGTGCTAATGGAGCTGTGGAGCTCGACGAGGACGGTGATGCACAGCCGGGAGATTTTTTTTATTTAGATGGCATCCTCTATCGGCGTTTTCAAGACCCTAACCGTAGCTGGAAAAGGGGTCCGGAGTAGTGGACCAGTTGGTGGTGCCGCGGGAGTGCAGGGATAGCCTACTGAGTTTGGCGCATGACACACCGCTGGCAGGACATTTGGGGGTAAGAAAAACGGTGGCGGCTTTGGGGAAGTTGTTTTGGTGGCCGGGGATGAAGTCTCATGTGCAGTCATGGATAAACTCATGTGATATTTGTCAACGGGTCGGGAAACCAAACCAAGTTATTCCTAAAGCTCCGTTGCACCCTATTCCTGTAATTGGGCCACCTTTTAGTAAGATTGTTGTTGACATGGTTGGTCCACTCCCTCCCACAAAGGCTGGTAATAAATTTTTGTTAACCATCATGGATGTTGCCACTAGATACCCCGATGCATACCCCATGAAAAACGGCATGGCTAAGACGGTAGTCAGTAACTTGTTGTGGTACTTTTCAAGGTACGGGTACCCGGAGGAGATTCAGTCTGACCAGGGGTCCAATTTCACCTCCAATCTCTTTAAGCAAACAATGCAACAGCATGGGATACGGGCGGTGGTATCGTCAGCGTATCACCCTGAGAGCCAAGGGGTGCTTGAGCGGTGGCATGCCACCCTTAAAAGCATGCTCAGGTGTTATTGTGCTGACAACGGAAGAGATTGGGATCTTGGATTGCCGTATGTACTGTTTGCTGCTCGGGAAGTGCCTGGTGAGAGCCTGGGATTTAGTCCAAACGAGCTGATTTTTGGACACCGCGTCAGGGGCCCCCTTAATATGCTGCGGGAAATTTGGGAAGGAACTGGGCAGCCTTGTTCCTTGTTAAAGTATGTGTTTGAAAGCCGTGAGCGCATGCTTAAGAGTCTGGAGATGGCAGGTCGGAATTTAACAGGATCACAAGCTTTAATGAAGGACAGGTATGATCGCAAAGTGAAGCTCCGGAAGTTCATTGTAGGACAAGAGGTATTAATTTTGTTGCCTTTGGTTGGTAACCCCTTGTCTGCGAAGTATACTGGACCCTATAAAATTGTGGAGAAAATTTCGGACCTAGATTACCTTGTTGCCACTCCAGACCGGAGGAAAAAGAACCAGTTATGTCACGTGAACCTGATAAAAGAGTATGTGAGGCGCCCCTCTGAGCCTCTCACTGTCCCTGTGTTGGCTTGTTGCGGCCGTGGTGGAGAAGGAGAGGGGGACAGTCAAGCTTCAGAGGAGGATAGCTGGGATCACCATGTTTCAGCGGATCAGTGGGCGGGGAACTCGAGCCTAAGGGCTGACGAGGCTATAGCTCATTTGCCTGAGCCGCAGTTTGAAGCTATCCGTCAGTTGCTCGGTTCATACCCCACTGTATTTGCTGAACACCCAGGCCTCACTACTCAGGCTATGCATGATGTTGACGTGGGGGACCATCTACCCTTTAAGTCAATCCCGTACCGTGTGCCCCCCATAAAACTACCCGCTCTGAGGGATGAGTTGGAGTATATGCTCGGTAGAGGGTTGATAGAGAAAGGCACCGTTAAATGGACTTCCCCGTAACACTGCAGCCTAAGCCAGATGGCAAGGTACGCTTCTGTATTGATTTCCGTAGGCTAAACGGTTTGACTCCAACTAACCCATATCCTCTTCCTCGGGTTGATGATAGGGTTGATAAAATTGGTAATGCTCGGTTTTTGTCTAAAGTAGATTTAGTAAAAGGTTACTGGCAAGTACCTTTGTCCGAGCGTGCTAAAGAGGTATGTGGTTTTGTGGTGGACGGGAGTACTTACCGGTGTAATGTTATGCCCTACGGACTTAAGAATGCACCAGCAACGTTTCAGAACCTGATGAATGAAATTGTCAAGGACATTCCAAATTGCACCGTATACTTGGACGATGTAATCATTTATGATGACGACTTTGAGAGCCATTGTGAGCACCTGGAGACCTTGTTCCGGAAACTTAGTGAAGCAGGTCTGGTAGTAAATTTGGCAAAGTGTGACTTCGTAAAAGCCACTGTGCAGTACCTTGGGTTTGTAGTGGGAAGGGGACAGGTGTGCCCTCCTCAGAACAAGGTACAGGCTATCAATAAATTTCCGCACCCAACCACCAAGAAGCAGATTATGAGATTCTTGGGTATGATAGGCTACTACAGACGCTTTATAAAAGGTTACTCCACGGTGTTGGCACCTCTCACAGATTTGTTATCTAAAGACAAAAAGTTTTTGTGGGCGCCTGAGTGTGAAAAGGCTTTTAATTTGGTGAAGCATTTGCTGTGTACTCACCCGATACTCAGGGCCCCAGACTTTAACAGGCCTTTTCAGCTGGCAACAGATGCTAGTGGTGTAGGGGCTGGTGCCGTCTTGCTACAGACAGACAATGAAGGTGTGGAACACCCAGTAAGTTTCTTTTCTAAGAAGTTCAATGCTGCACAAAAGAACTATTCTACAATAGAAAAGGAATTACTGGCGATTGTGCTGTCGCTCAGGCACTTCGAGGTGTATGTTCCAGCCTATGGCCCAGTCGTGGTTATCTACACTGATCATCACCCTTTGAGATTCCTAAATCAATTTCACAATCGCAATATGAGACTGACCAGGTGGTCTTTGATGTTGCAGGAGTATAACCTGGACATCCGTCATATTGCGGGATGTGACAATGTGATCGCGGATTGTTTATCGAGGGTAGATGATCAGTCGTAGGCTATCACAGGTGTATGATCCCGGAGAGATTGACACACGGGTAGCCTCCTGCTTTAGTTTGAGTAGTATTTTGCGCTTGGTGCTTGTTGGCTCGCGGTTGTAGCCCAGCGTATTGGGTCGTAAAGCAGGAGTTGAGCGTTTGGTATAGAAGAAAAAATAGGCTGCCCTTATAGTGCAGCCGGAAAAAAACATATTAAAATATAAAAATCATAAAAAAACTCTTTCTTTTGTTATAGATAATTGTATAAGTTTGTCATAGCCTATAGAGTTTGAGTAGTCCACGAACTATCAAACGGCTGAGCTGCTGTAAGCTCGCTCTGGGAGCATGATATTATGTCTTTTGCTATTATTGGGAGGAGTTATGAAATGTGAATTTTTTTTTTTATATAAGATGTGTTTTAGTGATAAACTCAGCGTTGTTTTAGTGCCATGCGGTCGCTGGGTGTGAGGGGTTTGATGAGGTTCTGCGTGTCAGATTTTAGCTCAGGGTTGAGCAAGTAAAATCTTGGGGGAGGTGTGACGCATGCCGAGTATGAGCATGCTGTACAGAACGCTCAGTCAGACCCCACTCTCGCTAGGATCGTCAGGGCAGGAACTTTGGCTGTAGTCCGTGTAGAGTTTCCTAACTCAGTTTATGTGAGCCGTTGTACTATAAGTATTATAATTATGTATTTTGTTTTCTTCTAAGTCAACGAGTTCTATTTTATATCATTACATATAAGTATTGTGTGTTGGACTTATATATAATGAGGAGAAGAGAGAGAGTTATGTAACGACGGCCAGTGAGCGCGCCACGAGGTAGGTAGGCCTCCCTCCCTCCTCCCTTGGTTAAATACGGAAGACAGAGACTTTTTAGCCGAATATACGCTTCCTGGTTATACAATGTTTGAGAAAAGTCGGATAAATAGAAATGGAGGAGGAGTTCTGTTTTTTATAAAGGAAAGTCTTAATCCCGTCTTAATGTCAAAACCTCAAATTGCGAATATAGACATATCTTACGTACTATTAAATAATAAACGAGGAACTAAAATAACACTAGCTTTATTATACAGACCCCCATCTCAATCAGTGCAAACTGACAGTGAAATTTATGAACAAATTGCAGAAATAACTAACATACAAGATACCGTAATTCTTGGCGATTTCAACTTACCCGTGACTAAATGGGGCGATATTCTTACTTCACACTCTGGACACGACCTCTATGCTAACTTGCAAGAGAGTTCACTTTTTCAATTTGTACAATCTCCGACCCGTGGTAATAATGTGCTTGACCTTGTACTCGCAACAAAAGAAGAATTAATAGAGAATTTGAATGTTGGTGATGAATTCAGTAACAGCGACCATCGTATGATAACTTTCACTTTAAAGTTTACTAGTAACAAATCAAATAGCAGCATTGAGAAAGTCCCTAATTTCAAGAAAGCAAATTTTCATAAACTTAAATCAAAACTTAAAGAAACTGACTGGAGCTTTCTGACTAACAATAACGACATAAATACATCTTGGGAGTGTTTCACAACCACTTACCTTAAGGCAGTGCAAGACTGCATACCATCGAAAATATGGCGTCCAGGCCAAAATGATAACCCCAAATGGTGGAATAAAGATATTTCAGACTGTCTGCTTGCTAAAAAATTTGCTAATGATAGATTAAAATCCTCACAAAATGACGAAGAACGGGTGAAATTTGTAGAGCTACGACGCAAAGCCAAAAAGTTAATTAAGCAAAGTAAAAAGACCCTGGAGTTACATGTTGCGAATCAAAGTAAAACAAACCCGAAAGAATTCTATAGTTATATCAGAAAGAAAAAAGTAGTTACTTCAACTGTTGGACCGTTAGTCGATGAAAATGGAGAATACACCAAAGACGAAGTACAAATGAGTAATGCCCTCAATACCTTCTTTGCATCAGTTTTTACAACCGAAGACCTCAGTGATATCCCTACACCATCGCCGATTCAGATTGATAATTCAGATGTTCTAAGCAATATCACCGTTACAGAGAGAGAAGTATTGAATTGTTTAGATAAACTCAAGGTAAATAAAACGCCTGGACCTGATACAATCTCACCTAGAGTTCTAAAGGAAGCTAAGGATGAGCTCTCCAAACCACTGACATTGCTATTCAATGAATCCTTGCAGTCTGGGACTATGCCTGATCAGTGGAAGCTAGCCAACGTAACACCGATATTCAAAAAAGGCAGCAAATCCCTACCCAGTAACTATCGTCCAATTAGCTTAACCTCAATTGTATGTAAAATGCTAGAAACGGTCATAAGAGACAGACTCGTAAATCACTTAGAGGCAAATAACTTACTTAAAGATACTCAACACGGCTTTCGTAAAAAACGTTCCTGTTTAACAAACCTCTTAGACTTCTTCCACGATATCTTCAACCTCTACGATGAGAGTAAAGCTGTAGATATTATATACCTTGATTTTCAAAAGGCCTTTGACAAAGTTCCCCACAAACGATTACTGCTAAAACTAAAAGCGCATGGAATACAAGACGGTGTGTTGAAATGGATAGAAAATTGGCTCAGCGACAGAAAGCAAAGAGTAGTCATAAACGGTAAGGCATCTAAATGGACCAATGTAAGTAGTGGGGTACCCTAGGGATCGGTACTAGGACCAATTCTCTTTCTAATTTACATCAACGACATAGAATCTGATGAGGGTCTCACCTGTACAGTCTCGAAATTTGCTGACGATACAAAAATTGCAAATAGCGTACTCTCAAAAGAACAAGTTGACGATATGCAACACAATCTAGATAAATTGTCATGTTGGGCCCAAATTTGGCAAATGAGTTTCAATGCGGATAACTGTAAAGTACTACATATCGGATACCTAAATGAGAAAGCAAACTATTCGATGAATGGCACTCAGCTTAAGAATGTAAACAAAGAAACCGATCTGGGAGTAACAATATCGAGTAACCTAAAACCGAGTCAACAATGTTCAGAAGTTGTTAAGAAGGCAAACAAAATAATTGGCTTTATAGGCAGGTCATTTGAGCATAAATCCAAAGATGTTATCCTAACCCTTTACAATTCCTTAGTCCGCCCTCTTCTGGAATACTGCGTTCAATCCTGGTGCCCTTATTACCAAAAAGATATAAACAAGCTAGAACGAGTTCAACGTAGAGTTACCAAAATGATACCTAGCCTAAAGAACAAACCATACGAAGAGCGTCTTAGAGAATTAAATCTATTTCCTGTAACCCAGCGCAGATTAAGAGGCGACTTAATTCAAGTGTTCAAAATCATCAAAGGCATCGACAATATGAACTGTAGTAAGTACTTCACTATCGACCAATCTAATTACACGCGGGGAAACGGTTGCAAAATTATTGGTAAATCTTTTAACTCACACGAATCTAAGAATTTCTTCTTCAATCGAGTTGTCAACTTGTGGAATGGGCTTCCCCGAGACGTTATAGACTGCAGCACCGTTGATTCATTTAAACTCCGCTTAGACAAATATCTCGCATCAAACCCGCGACTGACTGCGTTTGTAAATGAATAACTTTATTGTATACCCCCCTCAGTTACTAACCCATCTGTCCCCTACTAACTTCCTAATCCTGCCACGGACATTAGTTCTAGGGCAGTAGTTCCCTTTCCAATGTTCCCTTACCCACTCTAAACCACTGTTTGGACACTTGATCCTCAGTGTTTTGGAGGACAAGCAGCCTAGAAGGGTCACTAGACCTGTTGTTGCTTGATTTCCTTTGTACTCCTTTGTACTCCCTCCTCCCTCCTCAAGCGCGTGGGAAATCCTTTGTCGATCCCAGATTGAGAGAGAATATGACGTAATGATTGTCAGTGGGCGGTCCTTAGTAGTTTGCGATATGCCGCTAGAGGGCCGAGTATAAAAAGGAGAGGTCCTCGCCACAATTCTTTAGAACTCATCAGGCAGAGCGACTTCTCATATCCCTTGCAACTATCCATATTCTTCCGACTGATGTGAACTTTCTCTACTCTCTGAACAGCCTATCTTCTTCTCTTCTCGTCCCTTTTTAACCCATGATCCCTTTGGTGCAGATTTAGTCAGCCAAAGTATTATCGCTTGAGTTCTCACGAGATATATGCCTGTTAGATAGCCTATTTTGGAAGGGATAACTAGAATAGGATTGATTGATGTTTGTTGCACTCGTATATGCATTTCCCTGTGTACGATTATCCATGTTCCTGTTTTCTGCTGGTTTAGGTAATGCTAGACTGGGATAAGGTTTCGGGAGTTGTGATTTCCTATGAGTACTAGGTTTTGGTTGAACCGGTACAATTGCAACGGAGACGTGGGAAGCCTAGGTGGTCTTTCTGACTGTGTACCTTGAGAGTTTAGCACTGTGTTGCGAGTGAGGGCTTTTGCCTCTGCCACCCAACACTGTGCTATCTCGTTTGCTTGACTTTGAGAGGATCGCCAGGAGAGAACCAGATACTAGTGATCTGGATCTCTCAAGAGAGCATCCCGTCAATTAACGTAATTTGGCCGCACAGTCTTAAGGACCTCGCTAGGCTACGAGCCGCTTGCTCAGCCATTGTTTCCTAACCTTAGATATCCCAGCTAGACTTTGCTCGACCAGCAGATACAGTATAGTATTGAAGCTTCTCCTTATGTATGTTATTGTTTATGCACTATTGATTTCATGTGTGGCACGCTTAGCTACTTTAGAGATTAGTGGCCCACGAGCACAATCCTAGTAGGCTATTGTCAGTGCATTGTCGGAGTACTTCTTCTTAATGTTTGCCATTTACTATTGTCTATTCTTATAATTCTTCTTATGTCAATTTAAAGCCTTTAATATTAGTTAATTGCCAGTGTGTTACTTATTGAATTGCTGTTCAAAATCCGATACTTACTTCTTACGAGTATTCGAGAAGCATCTAACTTTATCAGAAGATTCCTTGCTTGATGCTCGAGGACTATTGTTTAACGTAACGTAATAGTGCCGATCCGAAGTAGAGGGTGGAGGACTTCTTAAGTTCTTAGTCAAGGGTGGATTACTTCGGCTTCGGCCAACACTATTCTTTAGTGTTGTAGTACTTTCTTCTTTGTTTGATTGTTGACCAGACTAGATAACTCCCGTCTTGTTATTAGTCTGTTGTGTGAAACGCTAGTACCGAGTTCTTGTATACCCCGTTATAGCAGATAGAACTCTGGAGGGTAGTGGCGTTTTTTGTTCGGCTGGCAGTACTCTGGGGTTGGGATCGTGTGTTTCCGTTGTGGCAGCGAGCCATACTCGAGTCCTGTGTAAGAGCCCTAGTGTACCCGAGTGCCCGGTCGTAACAAGCACACACCCAGAACAAATGACTATTATTGTAGCTTTACAGTTTATATAGCACACACCCAGAACAAATGACTATTATTGTAGCTTTACAGTTTTCGGATTTAATATGTGTGGGGCTGTGTGTATAGGCAATATAGTTCAGTCAGTTACACAACTAACACCGTTTGATGATTATATCCAATAGCTGTGCTGCAGTACACAACCCACATATAAAGTATATGACTAGTGAAGTCAGGCATTACCGTGGTTATAAATGTCTTCACAATATATGTGTTATTTCCTAAAAGTCATTAATATGGTGTAATTTTATTCGTCAATATACCTTTCTTCTACTCTATCTCCTCCTTGTTTTACATACCCCTTCATTTAGCTTATCTACAAGTCAAACATTATCAAACAATCTGTTTCTATCGTCCTCGGTCATGCTATATACATCTCTCACCTGGTATGTTCTGCAGCCGTTCTCTCTTCAACCCCATGACTATGTTTACTGTACAAATAGTTACACTAGCACTGACAAACACACATAGTATATATATCTCTCTCTCTCTGATAGTGTACATAGAAATAGTGTGCAAGGAAATGCACTACCTCCAGAGACCCCTTTCTTTCCTTCATTTTTCCCACCATTCATTCCTGCCATAATTCAATTATTGGTTTTATGTCTCCTTCCCTCCTCCACAGCCAGTCTCAACTGTCAACAGCTTAAAGTGTAAACGTCAATCACTATTGTAAAGTGACAGCCTTTTTGTTATCCCCCACCATTATGATATCACCTAATATTACCACACCCATTAGTTGTATTATGATTATTACCGTCAACCTCACTCTGCAAGAAACTACTTTAAATATTGACTTGTATATATACTGTATACTAGCACGATGTTTATGATTATCATTTTCAAAAACTCTACCAAACCCAAATACCCTGCTCACTCATGAATCCCTAACATCCTCATTACCCACCACCAACACCTAAATACTCCTCCAGCAATCATTAAATACTCGTCCGCCACCCCTCCCATCCTTCCCCACCAATCATTGGATACTCCTCCGCCACCCCTCCCATCCTCCACCAATCATCAAATACTCCTCCACCACCCCGCCCATCCAATACTCCTCCACCAGTACTTCAGGAACCCATAATCTCCCACGGACCATCCACCACCACCACTGTCAATCCATTACCTGCCATCATCCTCTTTTTTCTTATTCGTATTATATTTTATTTATCGATGTTCTGTGTTTCCTAATAACTATGTGTTTGCCCGTGGTATTGTATTTTTATATTACTCTCTCTGTTATGCATTTCTTTTTTATCATTCTTCTTATTGTCAACCTCTGCTTCAATAGTTTAATTTTCTCTTTCCAATTCGTGTATCGCTATTTCTTCTTTTAATATTAATACCTGATTGTCTTTCATCATAGTTTAAATCCAAGTATCGTGTTACTCCACTCAACTTCACCTTTATATTGTGTGTCTGTCTTTAATTTACATTGTATTTCCGGTTTTCCATTACATCTTTAATAATATTATGTATTATTACATCTCAGTATGATCCCTCTATCCGTGTCTCTTTTTGTGTTTACCCATTCCTTCCACTAATTCTTGTTCGCCAACATATATTCCTTTCCCTCCTCCTTGTACTAGTATTTCATATGTTCATAGTCATGGCCCTTATTACAGTACATCCCCAACATCCCCTTCCCCTTGTCCTGTCTGTCTGTCTGTCTGTTTATTCCTGCCAATACACTTTCCTCCTACCTTGTCTATTCTGCCATCTTGTTCTCCTCTCTATCCACCTCCTCCCCTCCTCCTCTTACTTCCTTTCCGTTCCAAACACTCTGCCCAAGACCCTTTCTGTACAATGACCAAGACAGCCGAGGAACCTGATTCACCAAATGTCTTACCACTGTGTGTGAGAGCCGCACCAGTCTATTGTTGACAAAAAAATGATATTGTCTCATATTCTGGAAACTGAGGCTAAGATGAATCTTCTGAAGGTAAAATTTACAGAAATGCATTGAATATAAAACAAGTTTGTATACAAAAAAACAAAAAAAATAATAATCCGGCATTTCTTGTGTTAACGTTACAATATACAGTATGTGTCAATATCCAGCTAACAATGCAACCATCTAGTAACAAATTGTATTCACATTATTGAGAGAGAGAGAGAGAGAGAGAGAGAGAGAGAGAGAGAGAGAGATAGAGAGAGAGATAGAGGATGAGATCGTAGTGGAGGGATGCATGGAGTGCAAATTTGGTGCAAAATTATCATAATGACAACATTAGTATGGCACCAGCTTTCAGGTTAGGACACTATGTATGTAAATGATGGAGGTGGTGTGTAATAGGTACAGACAGTGAGGGGAAGAGCAAAGAGAGGGAGAATATGGACAGTGAGAGAGAGAGAGAGAGAGAGAGAGAGAGACAGAGAGAGACATAGAGAGACATAATAAAGAAAGATGAAATGATAGTGAGGATAAGATAACAGGGATAAAGAACAACAACAGGACACACAATATAGAATGAGACTGTTATGGCTTCATGAGATCATTTGAAAAAATTTAGTAAGCCAGAAAGGAAAATTAAAATAGAATAATGAGCCATCTATCCGGCTGGCTCAGTTGATGGCATCTCTGCTTACCATCCCAGCAGTCTCTCGTTCAATCCTTGTTCAGGTCGGAAAGTTTTTTCTGGGATATAGCCGGCGGTTAGGTGTCTTCCCATGAGCAAGGGAGATGGTTAATGGTTGATTAAGGAAGGTAAAGTCTTAGAGGTTGGCTTGAATGAATCTGGTTTAAAGGTCACAATCAATAAAGATATTATCTGTGTACACTCCACGCTGATTGTGTGTGTAAATGCGAGTGATTTGATGTGTTGTATGTATAGGTTATCACTATTCGAATGATTAGTATCATATACAATTATATATGAATAACTATACAATTACAAATTGTGTAATACCAATTAAGTAGAGGAAGTATTTTGATAAATTAAATATATTTTATGAAATTTATCTTCTCTTTCTTTCGTTCTGTATCACTATTTTTTTCTCTCACCTGACGTTTTATACTGTTGTATTCTCTTGAATATCATGCCTATATTTACTGTACAAACAGTCAGGCACACTAAAACTGACAAGCACACACGGTTGCTCATAACTGCATGGATGGGAAGACTAACAAGCTTACACACACACACACACACACACACACACACACAGCTAGAAGTAACATTAATGCACAAGTTCACACACATATACATATTTATGCACAAATACTCATATATATATATATATATATATATATATATATATATATATATATATATGACACATGGATATAGTTGCAGGCAGAGGTGCCAACCCTACCGAGCTGTACAGACCAGATGATCAGCATAGGGGTGCAGATACTTCTTGGAGCGAGTGTACAACAAACCATTATATTATACATACAAACACGGGCACATTTATGAAGAGAGAGAGAGAGAGAGAGAGAGAGAGAGAGAGAGAGAGAGAGAGAGAGAGAGAGAGAGAGAGAGAGAGAGAGAGAGAGCATATATAACCAATACATCCATTTTTTTTTTTTTTACTACACAAATAAATAATTTGTATGTTGACATGATATTGCATCTATTAATGTTTTGATTGTCCATGTAGAGATGGAATTAATAGTTTATTTTCACATCATCAGCTCACTCAACCTTAAAAATACATTATTGGTAATAATTATAGTGACTGACTGACTCTCTCTCTCTCTCTCTCTCTCTCTCTCTCTCTCTCTCTCTCTCTCTCTCTCTCTCTCTCTCTCTCTCTCTCTCTCTCGTTTTGTAAACACACATATACATACTTGTGATTGGTTTCATAAGACATTCATAATATTTCATAACAACAATGTAATCAACATTTTCACTGAACCTGACCTGCAACAACAGGATCCTTTGTAATGGTATGAGTTACTGGTGTAATACTCCTAGTTCATATTGTATTATATTTTACTTTGGTCTTTCTGGGAATTTTGTTCTGGCGGGATTAACTTCAGAACTACTGTTGTTATTGATAAATGTAATATATTTGTGTCCGGTGGGGTAATTGATGGTATGATTGTGTATTAGTTTGTTGTTTACATATTTGTGTGTGTCAGTTCTTGATTGTATATTATTATCGTGTACGTATTTATGTTATGTGTGTGTGTGTGCGTGCGTGCGTTTGTTTGTTTGTTTGTGTATGTAAATAATAATAATAATAATAATCGGTTTATTTCAAGCCGGCAGCCAATGGGGCTGAAAATACACAGTCTTAACCTAGATCTTATCCTAATGGATCAACAGACTGATCCTGGCAGCTGACGAGAGCGCCTACATACTCCCAAGGGAGTAGGACGTGGGCAGGAGACTTTGTGGGTCCCCCGAGACGATCCGCCCAGATCTTGCCTTCACGGCCAGGGAAAGTTTTTGAGAGAACTTCCCCTGCCGGCGCGTTGGATCGAACCCCCGACACCAGAGCTAGCGCTCTCAATACAGAGTACTAAGCGCGCTCAGCCACCGTGACCGTATGTGTGTGTGTGTGTGTGTGTGTGTGTGTGTGTGTGTGTGTGTGTGTGTGTGTGTGTGCCTCTTTGTAATGTGTGTGATTATTCAAGTGCGTTCTAATGTTTGTGGATTTATTAGTTTAAGAGGAGGTTATTCCAATGGATTAAGGTGTGATTAATTTGATTTTGACGATTCTTTTGTTAAAAATTGATATATTATTGATGGAGCTACACTCTTATAAACGCACCCTGATAGTTGGGAAGGCTATGAACATCAGGGAAAATATTGGGTCGGATTTTCAGATACTCGGCTTTATGGCCTTCATAATATTGAAAGCTTCTTATTTTACTTAACCCACATTATCCGTGGTTCGAGTTGTTTTTGTATTTATTTTATTTTTACGTGAGTGGCTATCTACAAAACATCAAATACATCACACCAATTTCCATTGGAAAATATATCCATGTTATTTGAAAGGTCAAATTTAACCATTTATGTTTTGTAACGACGGTAAATCATTGTTGGAACCCTGGGTTGAATGAAAGGTTTTATGGTAATGTATAATTACTACTGATATGATGTTATACATTTAACGGGAATACATGTTTTCTAAGTGCATCAAAATTGTTACAAATTTCGTTATTGTTGGCCTATTATCTTATACTGTACAATATATACATTTACATGGAATACAAAGTATGAATGATGATGATAGTACAACAACTAGGTGAGGATAACGTATATAATGTAAATCTTGGAGACATTAAATCACGAAAACATTGTAAGTATTTTATGGAAGGCAATACAACACCTGTACTATCCAGTGTTTTAATTGGTGAACAGTGCAGAGCCAACATGAAGGCGTGATTACGTTGGTTAGCTTCCCTGGAAGTTTGATTTGCTGTCGTCAGGATGGTTTCAAAACTTTGTAATCAGTTTCGTAGGAAGTTATTCAGGAATATGATGGTGAAATATGTATTCGTCTCATGCATAATTATATTTTAAAGTTTGTGGTAATCTCCATTAATTCATTATTTATATTTGTACTCTCTCTCTCTCTCTCTCTCTCTCTCTCTCTCTCTCTCTCTCTCTCTCTCTCTCTCTCTCTCTCTCTCTCTCTCTCTCTCTTTGCCTCAGGTTATGGAAGTTGGAAGGGAAACCTGAATACCTGAAAGAGAGAGAGAGAGAGAGAGAGGGGGGGGGGGTCTATATAGCAAAAACAGTAAGCTAAGTGTGGTTTTGAGAATGTTTTTGTTGTTGTATTGCACTGTATATGTGTATGAAAATATAAAAGGAAATACTGCCTATGGCAAATCCCCCCCCCCCCCCATGCAAGTCGAAAGAATGGTAAAGAACCGAACCAAAGTCAAAGTCCGGTAGAATCACAATGTCTGGACACATGGAGCTTGAAGCAGTCACACTCAAAGAAGAAGGAAAGACAAGTAGAGGGATAGAGTTCCAGAGTGTACTTGTTGATTAGAAGAAAGACTAGTAACATTGGTTTAGTCTTGGATTAGAGAGTTGGACAGAATAGGGATGGAAATATGTTGAAAGGCGGGTGCCCCCCACTCTCTGCAAAGGAGGGGGTATACACTGAGGAAGCTGTGAAGAATGCTCACTATTGTATTACAGATAGAAGAGTGAAAGAGATGCAACATTGCGGCATGTAGAGAGAGATTGTAGAAAATGAGTAAGAGGAGGCGAATAGATGAGCCAAAATGCTTTTGACTATATTTTAGAGAAATAAGGTATGTGTGAAGCCTCCCCACACATGCAATCAGTATAAAATACATTGATGCACAGTGCCCCTTTACAGAACAAGAAGCGGTGCAGGCCCACAGAGAGTTCTGAGAAGCTGTTTTAGCACGAGTGGTAATATGATATTTCCAAGAAAGATGACGAAATAAAAGTGTTGAATTTGTTTTGGATAGATGTCAGAAAGCTTGAGAACAGGTAGACTTTGAAAATGTAATATATTTGTTAATGAGAGTAATATATGAGTGTTATATATGAGAGTAACGAACAGGAGACTTTGAGCCAAACTGCCAAGAAAACAAATTTGAGAATATTCAGTGAGGCAACCAGTATGTATATATACAGTATATAATTATACTGTATATATATATATTTTTTTTTATATATGTGATTGAGGGAGGCAAAAGGCAGAACTGCCTATAGCGAGTGCCTCCCCCATAGTTGAAAGAGTGACAGGGCCAAAAAAAAAAAAAAAAAAAAAAAAAATAATATATATATATATATATATATATATATATATATATATATATATATATATATATATATATATATATATATAGAGAGAGAGAGAGAGAGAGAGAGCAGGAATGTTCGCCTGAATCCAGAGCATGGTATGTTACACTGAATACTAATATATTACTGGGATCAAAGTGGACCAAACATAATTTCGGGATTCACTGGATATCAACATATGTGTTGTTGTTGTTGTTGTTGTTGCAGGGGTCTCGTGGGTCGGATAAAGCAGTTACAAGTACGAGGCTGTATATTATCTAAGGTAGTTAACCTTTCCTTCCAGCTTCTTCATGTACACAATGTGGAAAGGTGCATTTGAGAGGCACAGTATATGAATGGCAATGGTGTTGGGTTGGAGGAGGGGCGCCGGCTGACCGGCAACAGGAACGTGGAGGTGATTCATTCATGTACACCCCCTCGGGCTTTAGGACGAATGTCAATATGTAGATAGATAGATTAGCTCATTAATATTGCACAAATTGAAACTGAAGTAAGGTTAGTCCGATACTTCAGTCATAACAGGTTTGCAATCATTTTGTTTGTTAAGGAAAATGAATATGGGTAAAATAGAAAACGAAATGGAAAACCTGAACACCTGAAGCGAAAAATACATAAACATAAAAATATATATTAATCAAGGGCCGAATTAATGTTTAGAATTCCCTTTTAGCTGTAGGAGCCAAACCAGTGACAGGATGAGGGACCAAGGGAGGTGACAGATGATGACAGGTGACTGACAGCAGGGTACACCAAGGTTGTAATACATGACAGTACGGAAGAGCAAGTATGACAGTTGACTGACTCTAGGAACAAACGTAAAGGAAATTGTTTGACTTGAATCAGCTGACAGAAGGGAAAGTTATATTGTAGTGAATGGAAGCTGAAAGCAGAATATATGAAGTCCGACATATGTGGGAGTATGTATAATATTGACAGGGGAACGAGTACCAGGGAGAGTTAAGTTGTTTCATTGTAACCTTATTTACCAACCAATCAACCAACCAATCAATCAATCAACCTTCCCCCCCATCATACCTCTCTGTCGTTATCATCACAGTCTACCTTACTCTGTCCTGCCTGACTCCCCTTGTCCTATTTCCCTACTACTCGTATTCTCTCTCTCTCTCTCTCTCTCTCTCTCTCTCTCTCTCTCTCTCTCTCTCTCTCTCTCTCTCCCCCCTCGTCCTATTTCCCTACTACTCGTACTCTCTCTCTCTCTCTCTCCCCCCCCCCCCCCCCTCGTCCTATTTCCCTCTACTCTCTCTCTCTCTCTCTCTCCCAGTCGACCTCTGACCTCGGGACAGTACAGTGCTCTCCCCGTGACTCCTGAATTGCCGTGAATAGTGAAAGTCGCAGGTGGGCAGGCGGCCTGTCTGCCGCTAGTCCAACACCATTTACCCTTAAAAACAGGGACAATGGAGACTAGTAATGTGGAAGCCAGTGCTCTGCTAGCAGAAGGGCACAATAACACCCAGGAGAAAGACTTTTATGAAACGGACACTGAGATGGAGTGCACCCAGGAACCGTACACCCAAGTGACTAGTAGGAGCGAGAAGCGGAGAAGAGGGAAACCAAACGAGGCTCAATACAAGAGCAGCGATGAAGAAGACCCAATATACGGTAAGAAAATTAAGAATGGTGCGAATCAGACGAAGGATGAAGAAAGGAGAGTGACGACACGTGGAGAGAAGCAGGGTGAGGAAGCAGCGCGTGGAGAAGAGAGAGGAGATGGGGACGTGGAGAGGCTAGGAGAGGGGGCAGCACAGGGTGAGGTGAGACCAGGAACTACCGACGATATGGCAGGGAAGCGGCCTAGACTTCTCTTCCCCCATGATTTGAAAATGAACTTCCAAGAGAAAGTACTGTGGGCGGTCAAGCTAGGGAGGGAGCATAAATCCTTCCTACCACTTCTCAAGGAAGGAAAACACAGACCCTACCTGACTGTGGGGAGCAAAGAAGCAGTAGAATTATTAACAACAGAGGGGTACAATGGAGTCACACTCAAAGTTCCTGACGACAGCGAGAAATACACCAAGGTAATTATATTCAACTATCCGGTGTGGCTTGACCCTACGTATATCCTGGACGATTCACGATTTGTATGGGCAAAGCGCAATCAAATAAAAGGGGAAGACCGATCACAAATAGTAGCGCTTGTAAAAGGGGAAATGCCCGAAAAAATATTTGTGACAGGCATAGGTAACAAATATTTAGCTCCATACAAAGAACAGGTCGACCTATGCCTGAACTGCAGTAGATGGGGCCATAAAGCTTGGTCCTGCCAGGCGGATGCAAGGTGCAGATTTTGTGGTAGAGGACATCCCTCTGCCAAATGTAGAGACAAAATAAATAATAACGTTAGAGTGGTGCCTTACTGTTGTAACTGTGGGGGGGAACACAACGCCCGGTCTTTCCAGTGTTCCAAGAAACCTGGGAGTAACGGTGGCCGTGACCTTGGCCGTGACATATCCCATACACGCTACCAGGAGGGGGAGACATACCAACACCAGGGGGGGTCCCATCAACCACGCTACCATCAACCACCGCCGCCACCTGATCACGAAAACCCATGGATTGGAGGAAGACGTTCTGACCCAAAGACAGGGGCAATACCAAAACAGCTTCCTCAAACACAAGGGTCAAGTGGTAGCGACCATGAAAGGAGGAGACCAGGGGTACCAACAGCTGACGACCGAGACCCCTCACCAGCCAGCCAGAGTAGCAGTACCAACCCCACACAGGTGAGCCAACTTAACCACTCAGAGGAGGCCAGGTGGCAGGAAACAAAGGAAATGTTCAAGTTTATCCGTGAGTTGGGAAATAGAATAGAAAACTTAGAAAAAACAGTAAATAAAATTACAAGAAAAACATTAAATGGCGACAACAAAGTGGGAGAAAGTAAAGTGGAAATCATAAGTCCAGAAAAACAAACTAACACCAGAAATCAGAAAATGAAGGAAACCAAAACCCAGGACAGTAAGGTAACTACAGAAAACGGAACAACTTGTGAAGTAAATATAAAAGGGAAAGTAGTGAAATTGAAACAACATAAATTTATGGAGAATGGGCTAAGCAGCGTAGGACAAATTCTTGCAAAAAACGGCAATAATGAAGAAATAAAAATAAAAGTGGTAGAGGGGTGGACAGAAATCCAAGCATGCTTAGATAAGTTTACTAAATATATGGAAGGGCTGACTATTGGATCAATGGACATTGATCACCATAATGGATCATAAACATCTAAACATAATATCATGGAACGTGAATGGCTTAGGTGGTAGAATGCACGATGTTCATTATTATGTAACAAAGTTCGACACTGACGTAATTCTTCTCCAGGAAACTGGGGATAGGAATGGTAGTATAATAAAACTCAATGGGTATAAACTATATCAATTATTTTCAGATGATAATATAAGGGGAGTTTCCACATATGTAAAAAATTCCATACCCTCAGAGTTAATAGAGGCGCCCATGAAATCAGAGGGGATCGAAACAGTCTCAGTAAAACTATATTTAAAAGAAGGGACCCTTAATATCGTTAACTATATCACAAAACTGTTTTCATGCCAGTGCTCTGCCTGATAGTTTGTATAATGGGGTTACTCTTGTCGCTGGGGACTTAAACGCTAGATATAATGAATTTGAATTCGACGGGAAAATAAATACGAATGGTAGAAGATTTTATCAATTTGTACAAGATTACCAAGACATTAAATTACTAGGATCGGAAGAAGCAACCCATATTAAGGGAGGGAGACTCGACTACGCTTTTATACTAAATGGACAAGGGCTGGATGGAAGCTGCGTAGTAGAGGCTGAACTACTCAGTGATCATTTTGCTCTTGATATTAAAATTCCACTAGGGAAACTAGCTTTCGGGGCCAATAGAAAAAAACTAAGGCTTCCAAAAGACGATATACAAAACTTTATTGAATATATTAAAAAATGGTACAGTAATTATCATCCTACATCAATTGAATCTTTCTATGATGACATGATTAAAGTTATAGAAACCTCATTAAGCCGTAATGTTCAGACGACAAAGAAAAGAAAACTGCCGAACAATAATAAATATGCCCACGATAAAGTCCTCCAAGGTTGGAACAAAATGCTCAAGGTCGCGCATAGAAAATGGGTAAACGATGGAAGGGAGGACGAAGCAAAAAACACGTTGCTGGAGACAGCAAAAATTTGCGGGGAGGCTAGAAAAGAAGTTAGAAGGGAGTATTGGACGAATTTTACAAATAATATCGGAAATAGTAAAAATATAGGTGATATTTGGAAAGAGGTTAAAAAAGTTAAAGGAAAGAAAATCGATAATGTGGCACACCCGACTCCTGAAAAATTCGCTAACGAGCTAATGAAGAAATGGTCACTCGCGTCAAGCAAAGACAGTATACCTCAGGAAATCAAAGAGGCAGTAAATAAATTGGAAGGGGACAGGAGAGAAGTAATTATGAACGCTTTAAATACAGGGGATAACACTGATGTAATGTTTACTAGGGATGAACTACTTCGAGCTATTAAACATGGGAAATGTACAGCCCCTGGGGAGGACGGAGTAACCTATGATATATTAAACTGTTTGGCAAGCATTGATAATGGTCCACTACTTGATCTATTCAATATGAGTTATCAAGAGGGTCGATTACCCCGAGCATGGAAAACTGCTATCATTATTCCTATCCCTAAGCCTGGAGGAGGATTTAGGCCAGTCTCTTTAACATCTTGTTTTTGCAAAATGATGGAAAGAATGCTTTTAGAAAGATTGCAATATGTTATAGGAGGTAAATTAAGTAATAATTTATATGGGTTCATCAAAGGTAAAGGAACTACTGATGCCGTCATCAAGTGCCTATCACACGATGCTGACTACTGCAGGGCATTTGTCGATCTCAAGGGTGCATTCGATAAAGCCAACAGAGAAATTATACTGCATGAACTAGCAGGTATGGGGGTGTCAGGAAGGATGCTTCATTGGATAGGAGACTATTTACATGGCCGAAGGGCTAAAGTCTCTTATCAAGGAGCATTGTCTGAAGAAGGTAGTTTGGACTTAGGGACACCACAGGGTGGGGTACTAAGTCCAATGTTGTTCAATGTACTATTGAATAGACTTGCAAGTCTAAAATTAGCCGATGGGGTTAAAATTAGAATTTATGCAGACGATATTATGCTACAAAGCAAAACGGTTGATAAAATGCAACAGGCGCTGACTAAATTTGGGAAGTTAACACAGGAACTAGGATTAATAGTAAATGAAGATAAAACAAAATTTCAATGTCGAGCAAGAACTGACAAGCAACTAACAATAAATAACATGAATATAGAAAGAGTAAATAGTTATAAGTACTTGGGTATGTATGTGGGTTATACAGCAGAAGCTAAAGAAGCTGAGGTGAATTATATAACTACACAATGTAAGGCACGAATGCAACCCTTGAGAGCCTTAGCTTGGAGTGGTAACGGTGTCGGTGTTCCTGTACTAAAAATGATGTACATTAGTACTATTAGGTCAGTCATTGAATATGCCAGTCCTGTCCTTTTTTGCCTTGATGAAGGAAGGTTCGATAAACTTGAAAAAATACAAAACGAGGCTATGAGAATTATTTTAAACTGCCCAAAAAATGCAATGATTGATGCAATGAAGCTTGAAACAATGCTACCGAGCATTAAACATAGAGTAGAACAAACTAATATTGTAGCAGCAATTAGACATGTAAGATTAAAAGGTGGCAACGAACTACTGAAAGACATAAAGGACTGTATGAATAATACTCGCACCTTCTGGAGACAAGGCAAAAAGGGATATATGAAACATTTGGTGAACAAAATACAACATTATGATTTAATAAACAACTGTATTAATTACGAAAATGAACAACCTGTCCCACCATGGGAGGAGAAAGACGTAATTTTAGATATTATGCCATTACAAAAGAAAAAGAACATGTATAATACAATAGAATTAAGAAACATTTATGAAGAGAGAATAAACAAAATGTACACTGGTAAAGTAGCACATGTTTATTGTGATGGGTCGGTAATGGAAAATGGTAGGGCAGGTTGTGGGATTTTAATTAGAGATTACATGCAAGACTCCAACATGTGGCTAGAAACAGAATATAATTATAGGCTAAGCGATAATATATCATCAACTCAGGCTGAATTGTATGCGATATTATATGGACTTAAAGAAATCGAAGGAGGAGAAGGGGATGTAAGCTTCTTTGTTGACAGCAGAGGGGCTCTGGACTCCCTAAACTGTAAAACACCAGTATACGAAAATATTGTTATCCAATGCCGGAATATTGTACATCAACTCCAATTAAAAGGGAGAACAATTGTGTTTTCATGGATACCATCACATACAGGGATTACCTATAATGAAAAAGTTGATATAATAGCTAAAAATGCTACTGAAAAAATGGAAATTGATGTACAATGTACCCTATCTTTGAAACAGGTAAAAAACAAAATAAAGAAATGTCAAGAAGTAAAAGAAGCTAGAGATATCGAGTGTAAGTATATAGCCAGGCCTAGTGCCACCATGCATCATTACAGAGAGGTGGTAGATAAAACTAAATTCAATTATGGGAATGTTACAAGTAAGTGGAAAGATTCTGTATGTACTAGGTTAAGACTAGGCTACAAATATTACTGGGAATTAGGCATTAATACTGCAGAGAAGGATAGGAGTTGTAGGCTGTGCAATAGGCCAAGATCTCACACCCTTCAACATTATATACTGCAATGTATAACTTTAATAAAATATAGAAATAATACAATTGAAAATGTAACTAAACAAATAATATGGATGTTCAACAGTGGAACTATGTACAACCTTTTAAAAGAATGTAAAATTATAAAACATATAATTTGATGTGTAGCTATGCTCTTCAACTAAACACATGTACATTCTAGTGGTGCCTTACAGGCCACCCTGGGTCAGCGAACCTACGCTCCCTAACCATACAGCTGTATTGTCCTCAATATTCTCGGCTAATGGCTTGATGTACAAGTACCTCCGGATATGCGGCACATCCCTCCCGGAGGACTACTTGCACCTTCCCTCCGAATATTATTTTATGGAAATAAAATAATATGAATCTGAATCTGAATCTGTATGGCTGTATGTTTTGGGTGCTGGGGTCTGGTGACTGGGTCACGACGGTTAGGGTCCCTCTAGGATGTTTAAGGAGGGATTAACACGGTCGGGGCTCAGTTGGGGGTCTTGTGGGACAGCATGCGTGTTTAAAAAACAAAACACAATCTGATCAAGGTCTATAACGGGGACTCATATATTTTAGATATGTCTTTATTTATAATACTGTATATACTAAACTTAGGTAGTGTTAAAATTAATCTTCAATATCAATGTATTACTCATCTAACTATATATGTAATGACATAGTTTAAGCCAGAAATAGGGTGAAGATTGCGTATGCACCTTCGCCCTTTTGAGATAATGTAACTATGATACTTGTGTAACATTTGTACTTTTCTCAATAAAACAATCAAATCAAATCAAATCAAATATCTCGCTCTCTCTCTCTCTCTCTCTCTCTCTCTCTCTCTCTCTCTCTCTCTCTCTCTCTCTCTCTCTGTTTTGTGTGAGTGTGTGTGTGTCTGTATGTTGAGTGTGGTGTGTGTGTGTGTGTGTGTTGTGCGTGTGAGTATGTGTGGTGTGTGTGTGTGTGTGTTGTGCGTATGTATGTGTGTGCCTGGGGTATAGGGCTGGATCATAGTATTTAAGGCCTGAATTACAGTACACAGCCGTCATTACACAGCCCTGCTCCCTTGCTTACTTCTTGCTTGTTTGCTTGCTTGCTTATCTTTGGGCTTATTTGTTTGGCTGTTTGCTTGAGTTTGGTTTGTTTTTTACTTGTTTCGTATCTTGTTTATTTTTTGGCTTACTTATTTGTTTGGTTGTTTGCTTGATTTTTGTGTGCTTAAGGTTTGTTTCTTGTTTGCTCGCTTATTTGTTTGCTTACTTATTTGTTTGCTTGATATTTGCGTGCTTAAGGTTTGTTTCTTGTCTGCTTCATATCTTGTTTGCTTATTATTTTGCTTACAAATTTAAGTGTTTGCTTGATTTTTGCGTGCTTAAGGTTTGTTTCTTGCTTGCTTAATTTTTTGCTTGCTTATATTTGTTTGCTTACTTATTTGTTTGTTTACTTGATTTGTGCGTGCGTATGTCTTGCTTGCTCGCTGGACCTGTTTGTTTTCTCGTTTTTTTGTTCTTTTGTTCCTTTGCTTGGAGTGTTAGCTGCCTTGTTTACCTTGACTGTTGTTTAGCTTGTTTATTCTTATTTGTTTGTTTTGTTTGTGTTATTATATTATATTTGTTTTGCTTGCTTGCTTCCTCTTCTTTTTTTTTTTTTTTTTTTTTTTTTTTTTTTTTTTTACGCGTATCTTAGGGAAGATGGGTCGTTTTTCTGGTCCCCTTTCTCCCTCATGTTTAGCCCCATTAGTTTTGATATTTTAAGATGTTTGCCCCATTAGTTTGTCGATTGTAAGACCTTTCGCCACATTTATCTGTCAATATTAAGACCTTTCGTGCTATTTAGGTGTCGATTTTTTTCCAGGCGAACGATAGTGAGCCAGTAATTTTGGAAGCACCGGCCAAGGCCGGGACATTTTTCTACCGAAAAATATACAAATTTACCTAGAAGGGGGATCTAATGGATGTTTTTTTTAAGTTTGATGGAGGTCTACGGAGGAAACTAGAAAAAATAATATATACAGTACATACACAAATGAGCAAACAAATAAGCCCATCCCCCCTTAATCCTTTCTCCACGCCGATCATGCTCGTATAATTACGTGTATGTCTAGGCTCCATTATACAGTGTCAGGAATTATTAACTGTGAATACTAATTTTTTTTTTTTTTTTTTAAACTGCATTTTTTTTTTTTTTTTTTTTTTTTTTTTCTTGGACTTCGGCTCATTTTTTTTTTTTTTGTAGTGTTGTTTTATTTACTCGTTCTTTATGTAACAACCAGTTTGTATTTTGATCTTCGCTGTCATACGTTTAAGGGGAGATAGATGGGGCGTTTTTCTGGTCCCATTTCTCCCTCGTGTTAAGCCCCATTTGTTTTGAGATTATAAGACGTTCGGCCCATTAGTTTGGCGATTTTAACATCTTTCGCCTCATTTCGTTGTAAATTTGAAGACCTTTCGTGCTATTTAGGTGTCGATTTTTTCCTGGCGAACGATAGCGAGCCTGATATTTTAAGAGGAATCGGCCTTCGGCCGGGACATTTTTCTACCAAAAAATGTAAAAATGTATCTTGAAGGGGGTCTAGGGGGTGTTTTTCTAAGCTTGATGGTCTTGCCACTGGACTGGTAATCCAATGGATCCGGGTTCGAATCCCAATATGTCAATGGGAAGATATTATTGGGATGGAATTTGCGCTGTACCTAGTATCAGTGCATTACCACAGCACACCGAAATGCCAAAACAAATACCTTCATTGTTCCCTGATCAAATAGCATTGTATGAATATTCCCATATTCAAAATATGTTACAGGGGGGCAATGCCTAGTGAGTTAATTTCTCAATAGGTGGCGTTCTGATAGTGAGGGTCCGAGTGTGGGGGATGAGACGGTGAAGCTCAGAGGCGAAGCGGCTTCAGAGATGGAGTTGCTTCGAACCGGGGTGCTTCGCATATCTCACTCCCTAGACTGGAACAAGACTGCACGGGCCTCACCGTGTTCAGCGGTGTAGTGTAAAGGCTCTCAGCCTATGCCCGAGAGGGAGTAGTTGGAATATAGAAAACTAAAAATAATAAAATAATATACCAACAAAAACGGGCCCTCTCCCCTGGATGGAATTAATATGTTATTCTATACTTCACATAGGTTATTTTATACTTCACATAGGTTATTTTATACTTCACATAGGTTATTTTATACTTCACATAGGTTATTTTATACTTCACATAGGTTATTTTATACTTCACATAGGTTATTTTATACTTCACATAGGTTATTTTATACTTCACATAGGTTATTTTATACTTCACATAGGTTATTTTATACTTCACATAGGTTATTTTATACTTCACATGGGTTATTTTATACTTCACATAGGTTATTTTATACTTCACATAGGTTATTTTATACTTCACATAGGTTATTCTATACTTCACATGGGTTATTTTATACTTCACATAGGTTATTTTATACTTCACATAGGTTATTTTATACTTCACATAGGTTATTCTATACTTCACATGGGTTATTTTATACTTCACATAGGTTATTTTATACTTCACATAGGTTATTTTATACTTCACATAGGTTATTTTATACTTCACATAGGTTATTCTATACTTCACATGGGTTATTTTATACTTCACATGGGTTATTTTATACTTCACATAGGTTATTTTATACTTCACATGGGTTATTTTATACTTCACATGGGTTATTTTATACTTCACAGGTTATTTTATACTTCACATGGGTTATTTTATACTTCACATAGGTTATTTTATACTTCACATAGGTTATTTTATACTTCACATAGGTTATTTTATACTTCACATAGGTTATTCTATACTTCACATAGGTTATTTTATACTTCACATAGGCTATTTTATACTTCACATAGGCTATTCTATACTTCACATAGGTTATTTTATACTTCACATAGGTTATTTTATACTTCACATAGGTTATTTTATACTTCACATAGGTTATTCTATACTTCACATGGGTTATTTTATACTTCACATAGGTTATTTTATACTTCACATAGGTTATTTTATACTTCACATGGGTTATTTTATACTTCACATAGGTTATTTTATACTTCACATAGGCTATTCTATACTTCACATAGGTTATTTTATACTTCACATAGGTTATTTTATACTTCACATAGGTTATTTTCCCTTCCTTCATACTTATATTCGGTTCTACTATTGTCTTCGCTTCCAACTTGCATTTGGCTTTGTTTTTTGTTACTGTCCTCTACTTGTTATTGAATATGATGTTATATTTATTTATTGACTTGTATTTTGTTTAATAATTGTCTTCCTTCTCTACTAATATGCGTTTCTATATTGTGTCGCTCTTTATATAGGGATTGGCTAATTATCTTTGTACCTACTTATAATTGAATTTGTTAATTATCTCCTATTATATATATACAGTATATATATATATATATATATATATAGGCCTATATATATATATTCTGGCTATCATTTATCCCTTCCTAATCTTTGTTCTACTTTCTAGTTTGCTTTTAATTATAATACGGTTCTGCTTCTGGTGTTCTTATTAAGATTATACCGGTATTATATTGACTCCCTCAAGCAGTAATATTTGCTGCATCATTGTGTGTGCAGGTATTTGGTTATGCTTGATCAATTGTGTGCTGCTTGCTTCTCGTCTGGGCGTTTATATTTTCATGTTTGCATTATCTATTATCATTATTATTATTATATTTTTTGTTTATTTTATTTATTTTTTTTTTTTTTTTATAAAGTTCCGTTTTCGATCAAAGACGAATCATATTTCACATCTACTGCTTTTAGACAAATTATTTTAGTTTATTAAGAACCAAAATGAATTAAACTTTCTCAACTAATTCTCTTTCCTTCTTAAATGGCCTTCCTAAATTGGGTAAACTCGTCTAATGGCATGCAGATTAAATAATATTGGTCATCTGATTGAATGTAATATTGAATTAAATGGAAATAAAAAGAACCGTTTCCTTTATTCAGTGTGTTTATTGATGACGTTTTTTATTGTTGTTTTTATCTTACTGTAATTCACTTATTTAGTAGCTCCACCTTCTTGTTTATGTGTTTGTTTGACGCGTTTAATTATATGACAAAGGAAGTTCATGTAACTGCCTTTATATGTTATTTAAGCCTGGAAAGCTCCAATGAATCAAACGACTAAGCATAAAATTAATGTGACCAGCTGTACAATACATCTCTCTCTCTCTCTCTCTCTCTCTCTCTCTCTCTCTCTCTCTCTCTCTCTCTCTCTCTCTCAAGCTTAAAAAAATGCCCCCGAAAGCGGGTTTCGAGACAAATTTGTGCATTTTTCGGTAGAAACATGTCCTGGTTGAAGGCCAATTCCTTCTAAATTACAGGCTCGCTATCGCTTGCCAGGAAAAAGGCGATACCTAAATGGGACGAAAGGCCTAAACATTGACAGAAATGAGGTGAAAGGTGTTAAGATCGCCAAATTAGTGGGGCGAACGTCTTAAAACCTCAAAACTAATGGGACTAAACATGAGGGAGAAGGGGCTCCAGAAAACAAGCCCCTAAGTGGAAAATCTCCCAGTGTTTTGGTCCTTTATACTTTGAAATTGTTCTCATTGTCTTTAAGGTAACTTTGAGGTATACATGTACTTTGAGGTATACATGTACTTTGAGGTATACATGTACTTTGAGGTATACATGTACTGTGTTATTATTAATGTGTATGCTTGTGTGTATTGACTGTAGGGTGTGCTTGTTTTGTTTGTTTACATTTTAGTATTTATTTATAGATGTGTGTTTTGTGTTTGTATACAAGTGGGTACATATGACTCACCGATCTAATCTTGTATGTGTATTAAATCTATTCATTCCTATTCATACCTACCAACAATGTGTTTTATGTGTGTTTATATCAGACAAAGGTTTATATATTCACCGAGGACCCTAACCCATCAACCCCTTCCCCAAATGGCCACAAGAAACTGATAAGAGAAATGTGTTGTGAGAGAAGGGAACCCACAGTGGCCACATGTAAGTCACTTGTAAGTCACTTGTTGAGTGAAGTTGATCAGTGGAGGATGATACAAAGTGAGTCCGGGTCTGTGCTGGGAGGAGTCGGATAATATTGGAGTCCTATCAATGGTTTTAATATATATATACTTTATAGGTTATTAAATTACCTCGGCGCAATATATTAATTATTATAGACATCGATATTTTCCAAAACTTCATTATTTTACAGTTAGCGTTTTGCCCGTTTAATTGATTTTCCCATATTAGGAGAACACGTGTTACGCAGGAATTTGACACCACCTCCAGCCTTCATTGTCATTAAAAGACAAAGAAAGCTAAATCAATGGTGACATTTACTTTTCCATTGCAACAGTTTCGATCAATGACCAGCATATTTTTTAAGAAAATTTCAGTAATTTGGTGCGACACGTTGGTATATCTGTTCGCAAATTACTTCATAGAAAGAAACAATAGAACACCCCTAATATGCTACCCCCAGAGAACACCCCTAATATGCTACCCCCAGAGAATGAGAGTATTTCAAGGAGTACGGCAAGTCTGACTTCTGGGACTGTCTACTTTAAGGTTGATTTATCTATTTATCTATTGCCAGAGTTTTTGATGCCCGAGGGTGTGGCCACGAATGAATCTCCTGTATCGAGGCAATTTGCATGTGGTGTGTGAAGTGCAAGTGGAATGTTATCGTACTGTTGGCATGGCTGTGAATGTGAATATAGCTTGTAACCAGTGTAATCAGCTCGATCATTATAACTGGTGCTAGCAGTTACCGTACCTTGTAAATGCGGCACTTGGCTACTAGCGTTAATATCGTAACAATCCATCTAAAAAAAAACATAGATTCTTCATAAACTACTTAAATTCGTCTGATGTTAGCCAAATTTAAAGGTAAAAAAAAGGTCGTCATCGTACTGAAGGGGTTAACACATCATCCCCATAGTAATTAGTAGCTTTGGTCGCATGCAAACTATTATAACTCGACCCCTTTTAATGAATCATGAACATATTTAATGTTTAAAGGGCGATTCACACGATCTTTTTCCGGGTTTACCCCCAGTGCCTTGGTTGGCAACCTGTCTAGGGGAGTAAACCTGATACAAATCCGTACTGCTTACCTAAGGGTAAGGCAGGTTAGTGGATGGATTAGCCGAACACCACTGTAGAAAAATAGTGCTAACAAGATACACAGAGGGCCTCGGAGTCGGACGGATCCTGAATTGAGTGGTCAATCCTGTAAGTCCTTCACTAAACTGGCTCGGGTTGTCCCTCTCACAGGGAATAGGTCCGCTTGGGGGCATTCTGTGTATGGCCACCCTCGTAAGGGGAGTAAGGCGTCTGGCAATAGATAGATAGATAGACCCCCAGTGAAATTGAGGAACATTTGCCGCGAATTTTCCAACGAGCATGATACAGTGATTATACAGGGGAGCCGAATCAGAGGCGGGGACTGTGGACGGATAATCGCCGAGCTTTCATGAAAGCACATGTTTAATAAGAGATATTAGTGCATCTCTGGGTTACTCACAAGATCGGATACGTTTAATAAGAGATATTAGTGCATCTCTGGGTTACTCACAAGATCGGATACGTTTAATAAGAGATATTAGTGCATCTCTGGGTTACTCACAAGATCGGATACGTTTAATAAGAGATATTAGTGCATCTCTGGGTTACTCACAAGATCGGATACGTTTAATAAGAGATATTAGTGCATCTCTGGGTTACTCACAAGATCGGATACGTTTAATAAGAGATATTAGTGCATCTCTGGGTTACTCACAAGATCGGATACGTTTAATAAGAGATATTAGTGCATCTCTGGGTTACTCACAAGATCGGATACGTTGTACTTTGGCAGACATAGTTAGGAAGAGCCGAAGATAAACCTGGTGCTTGGGATATAGTGGAATACACGTGTACTGTGGGGGACTTGGGATGAATGTAAACAAACAAACGCATTACTGATCATCTATTTGTTTTCGATCGGAAGAAATACGCGGAGGTCGGGAAACTGGAAGCTCAAGAAACCATCATGGTGGTCTTGGCCTTGCTCGGGGCCTTGGGGCTGTTCGGCCAGGCAGCTTGGGGAACAGCAACAACAACAACAACCATCATGGTGGTTCCCTCTATTTTCCCTTCAGGGGAGAATGAGACTTCGGTGAAATTTGGGTTTCCCGATTCCAGACTCCATCAGTATTCTGGAAAATACGATCATGTGAATCGCCCTTAATAGTCATACATGTTTAGTCCCTGGAATGTGATTAGAGAGAGAGAGAGAGAGAGAGAGAGAGAGAGAGAGAGAGAGAGAGAGAGAGAGAGAGAGAGAGAGCAGAGAGAAGAGAGGTAAAATGAAATTGCATATAATTGATTGGACAATAAACTAATCAACGTGACATAAGATTGTTTGCGAGATTTCCATCCCAGTTTAACATTAAATAATTTAATATCCTAAGTAATACAGACAAATATTTTGTTGCGCTGTCATAATATTTAATATTTAACAACTTGACAAAGGAAAACTGCATTGCCAGCGTGTGGCTAAAGTAATATACAAATTCTGAGACAGGGGTACAGGTTCCCGCAGATATTGATGGGCTACAAAGACCCAGTCAATGTATTCCTTAGATAATTACAAAGACCCAGTCAATGTATTTCCTTAGATAATTACAAAGACCCAGTCAATGTATTTCCTTAGATAATTACAAAGACCCAGTCAATGTATTTCCTTAGATAATTACAAAGACCCAGTCAATGTATTTCCTTAGATAATTACAAAGACCCAGTCAATGTATTTCCTTAGATAATTACAAAGACCCAGTCAATGTATTTCCTTAGATAATTACAAAGCTTCATTTAGGATTGCAGGGCGGTGTGTCACGAATATTACGTGTGCGTCTGTACTTACGAATACGTGTGGGCGTTTGTACTTACACACACACACACACACACACTAGGAAACCGCTCCGCTAGAGATAATGGGGATGATAGTGGCAATGGGTATGCTGATGTAGGGAGGTGGGGAGGGGGGGGGGGGGTATGTGGGGGGAGGGGGGGAGATAACATGGGGGTATTTCTGCAATTTACCTTATATCTTGGTTTGGGATCCAGAGAGTCACTTAAAGAGAGAGAGAGAGAGAGAGAGAGAGAGGAGAGAGAGAGAGAGAGAGAGAGAGAGAGAGAGAGCAGCCGAAGAAAATATATATTGTCAAGATCAACCCCCGTTCTCCATAATATGCTCCGTCACCGATTATATACACTCCTTTTTCCAATGCGACAGCAAGACGGATAGTATTGCAGGAAGAATAATGAGAGAGAGAGAGAGAGAGACGGATTGTATTGCAGGAAGAATAATGAGAGAGAGAGAGAGAGAGAGAGAGAGACGGATAGTATTGCAGGAAGAATAATGAGAGAGAGAGAGAGAGACGGATAGTATTGCAGGAAGAATAATGAGAGAGAGAGAGCGAGAGAGAGAGAGAGAGAGAGAGAGAGAGAGAGACGGATAGTATTGCAGGAAGAATAATGAGAGAGAGAAGAGAGAGAGAGAGAGAGAGAGAGAGAGAGACGGATAGTATTGCAGGAAAAATAATGAGAGAGAGAGAGAGAGAGAGAGAGAGAGAGAGACGGATAGTATTGCAGGAAGAATAATGAGAGAGAGAGAGAGACGGATAGTATTGCAGGAAGAATAATGAGAGAGAGAGAGAGAGAGAGAGAGAGAGAGAGAGAGAGAGAGAGAGAGAGACGGATAGTATTGCAGGGAAGAATAATGAGAGAGAGAGAGAGAGAGAGAGATAGAGAGAGAGAGAGAGAGAGACGGATAGTATTGCAGGAAGAATAATGAGAGAGAGAGAGAGAGAGAGCGAGAGAGAGAGAGAGAGAGAGAGACGGATAGTATTGCAGGAAGAATAATGAGAGAGAGAGAGAGAGAGAGAGAGAGAGAGAGAGAGAGAGAGAGAGAGAGAGAGAGAGAAAGAGAGACGGATAGTATTGCAGGAAGAATAATGAGAGAGAGAGAGAGAGAGAGAGAGAGAGAGAGAGAGAGAGAGAGAGAGAGAGACGGATAGTATTGCAGGAAGAATAATGAGAGAGAGAGAGAGAGAGAGAGAGAGCGAGAGAGAGAGACGGCTAGTATTGCAGGAAGAATAATGAGAGAGAGAGAGAGAGTACAAAGGAGTACAAAGGAAATCAAGCAACAACAGATCCAGTGACCCTTCTAGGTTGCTTGTCCTCCAAAACACTGAGGATCAAGTGTCCAAACAGTGGTATAGAGTGGGTAAGGGAACATTGGAAAGGTAATTACTGCCCTGGAACTAATGTCCGTGGCAGGATTAGGAAGTTAGTAAGGGACAGATGGGTTAGTAACTGAGGGGGGGATAAAATAAAGTTATTCATTTACAAAATTCTCATTTTGGAGTAAGGGGTCGGGCGCAAGTTGGACTATAGAATAGTCCATCAGGCGCCTGGCCCGGGGAGACGATTAATATGAAGGGTGCGCCTGGAAGTGTGGTGGGAGGGCTTGTGGCTTTGGCTCCGCTGCATGTCTGCCTGCCGAGATCGGAACCTCTCCGGGTGGTCGGGGGCCGGGGGAGTGCTGGAGTGACCTTGGTGACCCTGGTCTCTGGGTCTTCTCCTGGGTGACCTGGATGTGTGTGAGTTTGTGTTTTTTATCTGTGTTTATTTGTTGTTTTATGTTGTTTTTTGTGTTTTCCCTGTTCTTGCTCTGTCTTGAGTCGGCTACCCCCAAAATGGGGATTGGGCCTGAGCATATAGATAGATAGATAGATTTACAAACGCAGTCAGTCGCGGGTTTGATGCGAGATATTTGTCTAGGCGGAGTTTAAATGAATCAACGGTGATGCAGTCTATAACGTTTCGGGGAAGCCCATTCCACAAGTTGACAACTCGATTGAAGAAGAAATTCTTAGATTCGTGCGAGTTAAAAGATTTACCAATAATTTTGCAACCGTTTCCCCGCGTGTAATTAGATTGGTCGATAGTGAAGTACTTACTACAGTTCATATTGTCGATGCCTTTGATGATTTTGAACACTTGAATTAAGTCGCCTCTTAATCTGCGCTGGGTTAAAGGAAATAGATTTAATTCTCTAAGACGCTCTTCGTATGGTTTGTTCTTTAGGCTAGGTATCATTTTGGTAACTCTACGTTGAACTCGTTCTAGCTTGTTTATATCTTTTTGGTAATAAGGGCACCAGGATTGAACGCAGTATTCCAGAAGAGGGCGGACTAAGGAATTGTAAAGGGTTAGGATAACTTCTTTGGATTTATGCTCAAATGACCTGCCTATAAAGCCAATTATTTTGTTTGCCTTCTTAACAACTTCTGAACATTGTTGACTCGGTTTTAGGTTACTCGATATTGTTACTCCCAGATCGGTTTCTCTGTTTACATTCTTAAGCTGAGTGCCATTCATCGAATAGTTTGCTTTCTCATTTAGGTATCCGATATGTAGTACTTTACATTTATCCGCATTGAAACTCATTTGCCAAATTTGGGCCCAACATGACAATTTATCTAGATTCTGTTGCATATCGTCAACTTGTTCTTTTGAGAGTACGCTATTTGCAATTTTTGTATCGTCAGCAAATTTTGAGATTGTACAGGTGAGACCCTCATCTATGTCGTTGATGTAAATTAGAAAGAGAATTGGTCCTAGTACCGATCCCTGGGGTACCCCGCTACTTACATTGGTCCATTTTGATGCCTTACCGTTTATGACTACTCTTTGCTTTCTGTCGCTGAGCCAATTTTCTATCCATTTCAACACACCGTCTTGTATTCCATGCGCTTTTAGTTTTAGCAGTAAACGTTTGTGGGGAACTTTGTCAAAGGCCTTTTGAAAATCAAGGTATATAATATCTACAGCTTTACTCTCATCGTAGAGGTTGAGGATATCGTGGAAGAAGTCTAAGAGGTTTGTTAAACAGGAACGTTTTTTACGAAAGCCGTGTTGAGTATCTTTAAGTATGTTATTTTCCTCTAAGTGATTTACGAGTCTGTCTCTTATGACCGTTTCTAGCATTTTACATACAACTGAGGTTAAGCTAATTGGACGATAGTTACTGGATAGGGATTTGCTGCCTTTTTTGAATATCGGTGTTACGTTGGCTAGCTTCCACTGATCGGGCATAGTTCCAGACTGCAAGGATTTATTGAATAGTAATGTCAGTGGTTTAGAGAGCTCATCCTTAGCTTCCTTTAGAACTCTAGGCGAGATTGTATCAGGTCCAGGCGTTTTATTTACCTTGAGTTTATCTAAACAATTCAATACTTCTCTCTCTGTAACGGTGATATTGCTTAAAACATCTGAATTATCAATCTGAATCGGCGATGGTGTAGGGATATCACTGAGGTCTTCTGTTGTAAAAACTGATGCAAAGAAGGTATTGAGGGCATTACTCATTTGTTCTTCGTCTTTGGTGTATTCTCCATTTTCATCGACTAACGGTCCAACAGTTGAAGTAACTACTTTTTTCTTTCTGATATAACTATAGAATTCTTTCGGGTTTGTTTTACTTTGATTCGCAATATGTAACTCTAAGGTCTTTTTACTTTGCTTAATTAACTTTTTGGCTTTGCGTCGTAGCTCTACAAATTTCAGCCGTTCTTCGTCATTTTGTGAGGATTTTAATCTATCATTAGCAAATTTTTTAGCAAGCAGGCAGTTTGAAATATCTTTATTCCACCATTTGGGCTTATTATTATGGCCTGGACGCCGAGTTTTCGATGGTATGCAGTCTTGCACTGCTTTTAGGTAAGTGGCATCGAATAACTTCCAAGATGTATTTATGTCGTTATTGTGAATTAAAAAGCTCCAGTCAGTTTCTTTAAACATAGCTCTAAGTTTAGGAAAGTTTGCTTTCTTGAAATTAGGGACTTTTTCGATGCTACTATTTGGTTCGTTACTAGTAAAGTTTAAAGTGAAAGTTATCGTATGATGGTCGCTGTTACTGAATTCATCACCAACATTCAAATTCTCTATTAATTCTTCTTTTGTTGCAAGTACAATGTCAAGAACGTTATTACCACGGGTCGGCGTTCCAACAAATTGATAAAGCGAACTCTCTTGCAAGTTCGTATACAAGTCATGTCCGGAGTGTGAAGTAAGAGTATCGCCCCACTTGGTCACAGGTAAATTAAAGTCACCAAAAATTACGGTATCTTGTGAGTTACTTACATCTGCAATTTGTTCGTAAATTTCTCGGTCAGTTTGCACTGATTGAGCTGGAGGTCTGTATATTAATGCAAGTATTATTTTGGTACCTTTATTATTCTTTATTAGCACAAAAGATGCGTCAACGTTCACAATTTGAGGTTTTGACAAGAGGGTAGGGTTAAGACTTTCTTTGATATAAAGTAAAACGCCACCTCCATTTCGATTTATTCGGCTTTTCTCAAACATTACATAACCGGGAAGTGAATACTCTGCTAAAAAGTCTCTATCTTCTGTATTGAGCCAAGATTCTGTTATGCCAATCACATCATAATTTTCTGTAAACACTAGCTCCTCTAAATCTGAAAATTTATTGCGTATGCTACGAGCGTTTGCATAGAAAACCTTTAAATTTGTTATTTTAGAACTCACGGAACGCGCTTTAATAATATTTTTGGTTCTTGTCGGATCTACATTTATGTTCATGGCTGTCCTCGGTCCTCGCTGTCTCCGGTCCTTATCGCTGGTGGTCCTCGGTTGCCTCTGTGTTTTTCTTGGCGTTGGATGATTTATGTCACTGCTGCTTCTTCTCGGATGGCGTTTTTTGATCCATGGCTGCGGACTGCTTCGTGTAGGAGACGACCCATGCGTGCTGAACCCACAGGGTTTAGATGAGTGCCATCCTTGCGGAACAGAGTAGGCTGGTTGTAGAAATTGTCCCAGAGGTTGATGAATTCAACTTCTTCCCTCAGACACAAATGTTTTAGTCGGCTATTTGTGCTGAAGGCCTTGTCGTAGAATTTGTCAGGTGCGTCGATCTTGTGCGGGTAAGGGAACATTGGACAGAGAACTACTGCCCTGGAACTAATGTCCGTGGAAGGACTAGGAAGTTAGTAGGGGACATATGGGTTAGTAACTGAGGGGGAGGATAAAATAAAGTTATTCATTTACAAACGCAGTCAGCCTCGGGTTTGATGCGAGATATTTGTCTAAGCGGAATTTAAATGAATCAACGGTGCTGCAGTCTATAACGTCTCGGGGAAGCCCATTCCACAAGTTGACAACTCGATTGAAGAAGAAATTCTTAGATTCGTGTGAGTTAAAAGATTTACCAATAATTTTGCAACCGTTTCCCCGCGTGTAATTAGATTGGTCGATAGTGAAGTACTTACTACAGTTCATATTGTCGATGCCTTTGATGATTTTGAACACTTGAATTAAGTCACCTCTTAATCTGCGCTGGGTTAAAGGAAATAGATTTAATTCTCTAAGACGCTCTGCTCTTCGTATGGTTTGTTCTTTAGGCTAGGTATCATTTTTGTAACTCTACGTTGAACTCGTTCTAGCTTGTTTATGTCTTTTTGGTAATAAGGGCACCAGCATTGAACGCAGTATTCCAGAAGAGGGCGGACTAAGGAATTGTAAAGGGTTAGGATAACGTCTTTGGATTTATGCTCAAATGACCTGCCTATAAAGCCAATTATTTTGTTTGCCTTCTTAACCCTCTCCGACATATGACGCGATTTTGAGCCTATTAGGGATACTTTAAAGCCTTTGTTACCATCAGGGGTATTTAGAAACCTTTAGTTTAGTTACTTCAACCTCTGCAGTTGTCTTTGAGTTAGCTGTGGGCAGAAAACAAATTTTGGAGAGGTAATTATAAGAGTGAGAGAACTCTATTTCTTATTGCTAATTTGGCAACCTCTGCGTCATATGAGCGTGAAAGGGTCAACAACTTCTGAACATTGTTGACTCGGTTTTAGGTTACTCGATATTGTTACTCCCAGATCGGTTTCTCTGTTTCCATTCTTAAGCTGAGTGCCATTCATCGAATAGTTTGCTTTCTCATTTAGGTATCCGATATGTAGTACTTTACATTTATCCGCATTGAAACTCATTTGCCAAATTTGGGCCCAATGTGACAATTTATCTAGATTTTTTTTTTTTTTTTTTTTTTTTCTATATTCCAACTTACTTCCTCTCGGGCATAGGCTGAGCGCCTTAACATTCACCGCTTTACAATGAACAGTGAAGCCCGTGAGGTCTTGTTCCAGTCTAGGGAGTGAGACATGTGAAGCACGTAGAGTACAGCGAGCACCTGCCATCTTGCCTTCACATGAGGCACGGTGCTCACTCATGGCCCGAAATGACCCCATCTCTGAAGCCACCTCGTTCCCGTGCTTCACTGTCTCACCCCCTACACTCGGACTCTCACACTTACACACACACAACGCCACCTGTTGAGCAGATAACTCAGATTGTGTTGCATATCGTCAACTTGATCTTTTGAGAGTACGCTATTTGCAATTTTTGTATCGTCAGCAAATGTTGAGATTGTACAGGTGAGACCCTCATCTATGTCGTTGATGTAAATTAGAAAGAGAATTGGTCCTAGTACCGATCCCTGGGGTACCCCGCTACTTACATTGGTCCATTTAGATGCCTTACCGTTTATGACTACTCTTTAATTTCAGTCGCTGAGCCAATTTTCTATCCATTTCAACACACCGTCTTGTATTCCATGCGCTTTTAGTTTTAGCAGTAAACGTTTGTGGGGAACTTTGTCAAAGGCCTTTTGAGAGAGAGAGAGAGAGAGAGAGAGAGAGAGAGAGAGAGAGAGAGAGAGAGCAAGAAGCTAGCCCCCTGAGGACCATGTGGCTCGTGGCTCGGGGGTAAGGGGGGGCTGCGTGAAATGTGTGGGGGACGGCGACCCCTGTTCTGGAATATTAACACACCGCGCTACCACCTGATAAACTGGCCTGGCTGGGGGACTGGGGGGCTGAGGTAGACTGTGTACTGGGTCAGGTAGACTGTGTACTGGGTCAGGTAGATTGTGTACTGGGTCAGGTGGACGGTGTACTGGGTCAGGTAGACTGTATACTGGGTCAGGTAGGTAGACTGTGTATTGGGTCAGGTAGGTAGACTGTGTAGTGGGTCAGGTAGAGAGGTAGACGGTGTACTGGGTCAGGTAGACTATGTACTGGGTCAGGTAGACTGTGTACTGGGTCAGGTAGACTATGTACTGAGTCAGGTAGACTGTATACTGTGTAAGGTAGACTATGTACTGAGTCAGGTATACTATGTACTGGGTCAGGTAGACTGTGTACTGGGTCAGGTAGACTATGTATTGGGTCAGGTAGACTGCATACTGGGTCAGATAGACTTTGTACTGGGTCAGATAGACTTTGTACTGGGTCAGGTAGACTGTGTACTGGGTCAGGTAGAGAGGTAGTAGTGTATGTACTGGGTCAAATAGGGAGCTAGAAAGTGTGGTCTGCTGGATAAAATTAAAGGTAGACTGCACTAGCTTAAACAAAGGCGTAAATTTAGTACTGGATGATACTTCTATAATGAAACTTTTTCATAATGTAAAACCTGTCATTATTACTTACTATCACCATTACTATTACTATACTATTACTATTACCATTATTGTACCATTATTATTATTATAACTATTACTATTACTATTACTATTACTATTAATTTTATTATAATTATTACTATTACTATTCCCATTACTATTACTTACTATTTCAGTGTTACGAGATCATCTTTTCCTGGCTGGCTGAACACGTACCTGAAACAAAGGAACATATTAATACTATGAAGGTAGGGCCCATTGAGATTCTACAGCTTAATGGGAGAGGGTCGTTTTCCCGGTCCCCCTTCTTCCTCATGTTAAGTGTTATGCCCTGATGTTATACAGGATTAACGATTGATACAGGTGAGTTCTACTAGACTGGGACTTCCGAGTGCATACAATTACATATAAAGAAACAACAGAGGCTATATGTATCGCCAAAACATAGTTTAGAATACAGCTTTATTCCCTTAATACTTAAATACACAATGGAGTATGAATGCGAGTTTAGAAACACAACCAATGAATAGCACTTAAAACATTTTTCTATCTCCGAGCACGGTCGCGGATTTGGATAGAGTTCAGGTATTTAGCACAGCTTAACTATTTTCCTTTTATCTGGAATCATGTACACTACTGACTATCGAGGGTTGCTACAAGTAATATCATCAGCTATAATATTTCACTGTACTTGTACAAAATTAGACTTGCGATGTTAAATGTGAAAAAGAGTTATTTAGAACACTATATGTACCTTGAACTATCTACTGTGCGCACTGGAATGAGAACAAGTTCAACTGAGACTGGACTTTGAAATATATACTTCGTGTTGGAATAATGGCAGAGTTGCTTGTGGACTCTGAAATATTTTCACTTGGTCGAAATAATGGCAGAGTCGCTTAGCATCAAAATCGGCTTAAATGGAATAAATTCGGAAATAACTTTTAATGGTTGGGAACACTTCAGTAGATTATATAGCGTTCGTAGAAGTAATTTTTCTCTATAAATTCCGAATAATAGATTTATGATATTTTTAAAACTTTGTGGGACTCTGTTTACTTCACTCTCGAATTTGATTTATTTTTGTAGAGTTGTTTGGGGGGACTGTTTATTTCGAGTCACTTGGTAGATTACACGTAGGCACTTTCTCTCTTTTCTGGTCATCGACTTAGGCGTCTTTTCTATATTTTCTTTCCAACGATGATTAGGGTGTTAGCTGGCTGTAGTCTTCTACTCCTCCGTGGGCCGTCCAGGTTGGCCGGATGTGTGAAGATAGTTACAGACGGGTTGATGGGTTTGGGGTCTTTAGTATGGCTCCGTAACATATAGTAATTATCTGGTAATTACTGTTGGGCACCATACCGGACTAACGTGAGTATTCTAGAAGTTATGTGGAATAATCGACTATCCTGACCTTTATATCAACTGTTGATGAAGTTCTGTTAAGGTTCTCTTGAACTAGGGTCTTAAATATTGTGCCTCAGTAGGAACGTATATGGCACGAAATCGGACTAACGCACGAAGACTTTAGAACTACTCTTCCTGACTGTCCTGATCGATTTAAGAGGTTCGGAGGACCCGGGGCGGTGTTTAAACTTTTCAGTTACGCAGTCTAATGGGATGCCACAGACTCAGTGCACCTAGGACTTGTACATGCAGAGTCCCCTTGAGGGTATCTCGCCAAACTCTTTTCTTACAGCGGTCTCAGATGTTTCGAGACTACCTGTGAAAAGTGGTAGTGTTCACTTTCAATAGTAATAAGTAGAGAGGTTGGAGTGCCGGAGTCTCTCAACTCTTACTAGGGAAAGTGGAACCTAGCAGAGGGGACAATGTTAGATACTGGGATGCTAGTAGTAACAAAGTTCCTCTGAAAGGACACTTTGCGCAGTGTTCACTTCCAAGAGTAATAGTAGAGAGGTCGGGATGCCAGAGTCTCTCTACTTGCACTAGGGAAAGTGAAACCTAGCAGAAAAGACAATGTTAGATACTGGGATGCCAGTAGTAACAAAGTTCCTCTGAAAGGACACTGTCACAGGGTTCACTTCCAAGAGTAATAAGAGAGAGGTCGGGATGCCGGAGTCTCTCTACTTTTACTAGGGGAAGTGGGACCTAACAAAAGGGACAATGTTAGATACTGGGATGCCAGTAGTAACAAAGTTACTAGAGTAGGACTTAGCAATTTTCACTCTAGAGAATATTGAGGACGGGATGCCATTCTCCTAAACTTCTTTTAGAGAGGGTGCATGTGGATTTTGTTTTAACTAGAAAGGAAGGGGCGGGATGCCGTAACCCTTCTTCCTAAGTTAAGGAAAGCTTTATACCGGTAACAGAAGCTATGTTAATCACTGGGATGCGAGTGGTAACAAAGGTTCCTGTAACAGGCCACAGTTTCGGTAACTAAAATAATAGAAATGATGCTCCGGCATGCCGGTCACTTCACTACTATAATTTAGTAGACACCGCCTATCAAGAGTCTGTATGTCAGCGGACGGGATGCCGCAACCAACAAAGATCCCTATAATAAGATTTTTAGCTCACAGACAGTATATTGGACTTTCGGGATGCCGTAGGTCCAAATGAATGGAGGTTTAATTCTAAGACTTCCAAAGGTGGAAGAAGCCTTAAAATTGCTTAACTCCTAAATTATCTTTGACCTGGTATTGAGAATTACTGTGAGAGATCCTTCCTAACCTATAGGATGGTAAGGGCATGAAGAGGTATCCCTAGAGAGGTCTATAGAACCTTCTTGTTCTGGTGGTCAAGATATTTTCTTTCTAAATCAATTTACTAAGTTATGTGGTGGTGTTTATATCAAAATACATCTTAACTGTAAAGGTACTTCATCAATGGTTAAGTAAATAATTATATCATATATAGGTAAGCTAATAAAGCCTTGGAAAACAATAACTTTGTTCAAGGAAAAGAGTTCCTTAATTCTTAACTTGTGCGGAATGCTTGGTGTCGTGTGCACAACAAAATAAAGAAATGCAGGATGCGCATCAAAGTATTTTATATGTCAATACTCCTTCATGGGGATCTAGAATGAGGATCTACTTTTGTATCATGGCTAGTAGGATTTATGTTGACAATGATTCATAAAACATATCATTGTAAGTTATCTATTAATATAGTATTTACGTAGGCGTCCTCCTCAGAATGTGTTGGTATTCCTGATAAGCTAGCGAGCGAGCCCCAGCTTCAGGCGCGTGTTGGGGAACACCAGCGCCACTCGGTGTGGTGTCTACTTTGGTACTATCTGATATGTATATAAACTTATGAGAAAGAAGAGCATGTGGTTTGTATAATTAGAAGAGATAATCAGAGGATAAAAAGAAGGCATATATATTTGTGTGTAGGAAACGATGTCCCACAGATCTATTGAGGTACTACTTCATATTAATATTGCATAGTCAGGTTTAACAAAACATCATAACATATTCATTTCATACTGGTTGATTATATTCTTAATATTAATAACACATCTTATTATTTATCATACATGACATATCTTATTATTCATTATACATGGTACATAACAGTATAGAGAGTAGGAAAAAAGGAAAACATATATAGTGTCTTAGGTTCTCTCAAAAGGGTTGAGGGAAAACTATCTTCTTTTTAGGAGACGTTGTATGGCGAATCGTCTTGCCCGGCGTGGGTGGATATTCCTCCTTCTGTGTGTCCTTCTTCAGCATAGCGATTTGTCTGTTCCTGAGCTTCGCTACTGCTGCAGATCCTTGTGGTGTTGTGGTGGATGTTGGTGTCTCTGTCCTTGTCCTTTCCTTCTTCGGTTCTTCTTGTTCTTTTCTCCTGCTCGGTCTTACTTCTTCTTCCACTCTTTCGGTCTCTCCTGTCTGTGGGTCTTTCCTTTTCCGGGGTATTTTACTTCTGTTTCCGTTATTAAAGGCACGTCCTCGTGCCTCAGGGGTAAATGTTAATAAGTTGCCTCGGTTTTCAAGTAAAGGAAGAGTGTGCAAATAAGCTCACCACTCTAGCGAACGCAGGTCAGCCGCCTTGGAGGGGGCAATTTGGACAGCAAGTTCAGGCGTGCTGTCTGGCTGCAGAGAAGCAGTAACAGCTTCGTGAAGATAACGGATACATACGGACAAAATGGAGTTTATCACTGGACCATTTAACCCGCTTGATAAATGGAGTGGCAGACGTCATGTTGGTGGTGGTCTGGAGAACAGCTGGAGCTGTGCAGTCGGTGATGGTGGTGGAGCAAGTGATATCTTTAGGTTTGACAGATGGAAGGTCATGAACTCGTGCGGACGTAAAAGTACGAGGTTTGAAGGGTGGAACACTGGTGGTTGAAAAAGGAGCAGCTGGACTGGCATTTGTGTTAGTTATCTTTGCTACTCGTAAGATATCGAACTGATGTTGGAAAATTTGTGAATCTATTTTTGCATGACGGACTGGCAAAAATACTGGAGTACGAATAGCAGACAAAGTATGAGTGAATCTATCTGGTGGTTTACTTAACCGACCCGATTTAGTGCGAAAATTGCCACGGAAAAGTGGCTCAGGGCTAGCGCTAGAAGATGGTGACTGGGAGGCAGGTCTGGGGTTGGGAGTGCGTGGAGGGGAAGAAAAAGGTATAGAGCGGGTATCACACAAGCACTAATCTGACCAACCAACTGCAATCTGGACAATCTGTTGCCGAGATTGTGTTCCTCCGACGTCAATCGGAGCAACCAACTGTCTTCGATCATGAGCGAAAACCGTTGGCCAAGTCGCCAACCTGTAGTCAAATAAAACGGTTAGCATTGGTATTTACCAATATATTATGCTATGCTAAGCAATTCAGTCTTCTCTTCAACGAAATAATGCCTAATCTGTCGAAGTACACAGCATAAACAAATATATCTAGTACGAACGAACGTTCGGGAAAAGATGATTAAACTGGTCATGCTCACGAAAGCCAGCAAACATTGCCAGAAATGTCGGGGTAAACTGTCTTATTTAAAATTATAAATGCTTTATTTTTTATTTGTGACCTTGGAGACATGTTATGGTGATATATAGTGATATTATATCTGCATCAGATGTCGTTAATTGACTTCCGATACAGTATTTTCATTCATACAGAATGCACTGCTTGTCATATAGGCAATATGACACTACATGCAGCCTCAGCTCTAGGTTTCACTCGCTGCATTTCTTTTACACAATACCAGCAGATTAATTTAAATGTATCATAATTATGACAGTGTTATATTACTTCATTCATTTTTATGCATATATTTGTTTGACTTAAATAGCGTACGTTGTAATAGTAATTATAAAATTTACGTTACAGGATAGATTAATCTGCTGGTATTGAAAATGGTAGCTTGAGAGGATGAGGAAAGAGGTCGTTGTGTGAGGATGTGGGCGAAGATGATGTTGATCTGGGCGTGATGGAAGGTGATGTGGGTCTGGGTGGTGAGGTGGATGGGGATATATAGGGTCGTGACTTTTTCTTGGGCGGAGATGAACTTGGGGAATTGAAAGGAGGGGAAACATGGTGGGGAAGATGTTTTTTTTTTTTTTTTTTTTTTTAAGAGACAATGAACGGAGGAAGGAAAAACACAGACAAAACAAAAAGATCCATGTGCCTAAAGGCATTCTCCATTCATAAAATGTTTGTAACAACTGGATTTAAACTTTTGTAGATTGTAAGTTTGTGGAAAGCAACTCGAGGGAAGTGAATTCCAAAGAGTAGTAGTTCTAGGGATAAATTAATTTTGATAAGCAGAAGTTCTGCATTGTGGAGGAGAAAGTGTAAATTCATGGGCCTCTCAGCTGCCCTAGTTCTACGGGGAAAGATGTGGAGAGGCGGCACAATTGAAGCAAATTCCTCGGAACAATTGCTGTGAAAATATCTGTAGAATAATGCAAGGGATGCAACGTTTCTTCGTATGGATAATGTAGGAAGGTCCTGTGTGATTGCAGGGTTATTGATTAATCTAATAACTTTATTTTGAATTTTGTCCAACTGCCTCAATGCAACCACTCCACTTCCACCCCACAGAGGTGACCAGTAATCCATCTGAGAACGCACATGACTTCTATATATTACGGCCAACTGCTCGTCAGTGAAGAATTCTCGAACTCTGTACAGGAGTCCCAGTTTTTTAGAGGCATTCTTAGCAATGCTTCTAACATAATGTGTGCAGCTCAAGTTAGTAGTTAATGTTACACCGAGAATGTCAATACTAGGGGAAGTAAAAAATCATTAAATATCATCAAAAATATCATTAAAAATCATTAAAAAATATATGGGAGTCAGTGAGATTCTGTCGGTTAGAAAATTGAATGTACTTGGTTTTCTGTGCATTAAAGGAAACTAGATTCTTTTGTCCCCATTCATTAATTCTAGAAAGGTCCTGGTTCAGAGAAATTGCAGTGTTTATTTTTGAATTTATAAGATCGGGTTGGGTGAAAGAATTGGTAAATGTGAAGGAACTGTGGAGCGTTGAGTCATCTGCGTAGGAATGTATTGGATTATGAGTGGTAGATATGAGATCATTGATATGAATGAGGAACAGAGTTGGGGCCAAAACTGATCCCTGGGGAACACCAGCATTTATTGAGTGAAATTGAGAATAAAGGCCATCTACCATTACACGTATTTTTCTGTTATGAAGATAAGAAGAAATTAGTGGAACTAATGATGCAAGGCCGTAGTGTGACATCTTCGACAATAAGGATTGATGCCAGACTCTATAAAATGCCTTTGATATATCCAGTGCTATTGTATGTGTTTCACCATGTTGGTCTGTAGCTTGGTTGATTTGATGCGTAAGAAGGCAAAAAATGTCTGCAGTTGATCGACATCGTCTAAAACCATATTGCCAATGACTGATTAATTTATTATTCTCAAGGTGCTTAATTATGTGATTATTTAATATAATTTCAAAGACTTTACCAAGAGGTTTGAGGTTGGGTTTGGAGTGACGTGATTTCGTGACTTTGGAGGTGGAACAATGAAGGATAATCTGGTTGATCCGAAAGGTTTCAATGTTAGTCGGGGGCGTAACTTGTAGTGGGAGGTAGATGGCTGGGATTCTTGGGTTGTAGGTGGAGTGGAATTGGCGGAGTCTGATTGTTGAGAAGATGGGGTTATATTTGGAGAACGAGGTGCTGGTAGTGGGGTTCTGGGGGGGTGTTGAAAAAGTTGTTGGGGGTGTCTGTTGGTGGTTTTCGGAGGGGTCTTTTGTGAAGTGGGAGCGGAAATGTTGGAAGGGGTTGGAGATGTTGAACTGTTGTAGGTGCGAGGAGGGGTTTTAGATAATGGTTTGTTGGTTGGAGTTGATTCTTCTTTGGTGGTGCATCTTGGTTGACGATGGGGTTAAAATCATGGTAGGCTGAGGCATAGGTCAAATGGGGACCCATTTTTGGTGTTGAAGGGGTATTTCTGTCTTGTCTTGGGTGATAGCAGGGCTGATAATAGTGTGTGGAGGCATAGAATGGGAAAATTTGGTGTTCTTGATAGGGGAAGACATATTTTTAGGTTGAGATGCCGAGTTTGAGGGGGAATGGTAATGGTGAATTGGCAGGGAGGGTTTGCGAAGGTGCGAACTTACAGGCATTTGATTGTTGCCTGTACGTAATCTAGAATCAGGGTTGGCTTCAGTAGCATTGGAAATGGAAGATTTCTGGGTACAAGTAGGATCATAGTTGGCTTCAGTAGCATGGATCAGGAAAGAATTATGAGCATAGTCAGGTAAAATAGGATTCTGGTGGGTTACAGTAGCAATAAAGTAAAAAGGTTCTCTAGAATAAGTACTTCTAGGAGTTTGGTTTTTACATTTAGGGGCATTGAAAACACGATCGTCGGTTCTGTGATCATAGGCTAAGACATTAGGGGTCATAGGGGTGGTAGAGGCATAGTTACGGGCAACAGGAACATGGTTAGTTTTACGGTTATCGCAGGCTGCCTTGTTGTTGGCGGTGCGAATGATTTGCTTACTATGCTGGCATGTGGAGGTGGTGAAAACATGGTGTGAGAGCATGTCTATGTTAGCTAGTTTCTGTTCCTTCCTTCGTTTGGTCAGACAAGGTGACTGAAGTTGTCGTTGCACAGGGGGAGATTGGTAGGAGAGTTTCTGGGAGGTTTGCTTTTGAAAGAGATCTGACGTTGCCCACAATTTATCTGGGCTTGGAGCTTTTGCATTAGATCCAAACCTAAGTAGCCGTCATAGTGTTGACATTCTGAATGGAAGACCACAAATGAATGATAACAGTTGGCATGAACAAATGGGGTGGTCACATGTAAGGGTCGAGTTTCTCCTCGAATATGAAGGGGAGTATCACCTGCACTTATCAGATTGGCGGTGGGAGGCTGAAGATCACCGAATCTTTTCTTGTATTTTACATAAAATGAATTGAACAAACACGATCGGGCGGCGCCAGTGTCGATCAACAGTCGTACAGGAATGCCTTTAATTTTTGCAAGGCAATAAATGGGGGGTGGTCGATCACTCGCAGACTCCCCCACCAAAGCCATCGTGGGCGGGGGAGGCCTTACAAATCCTGAGGATCGATTTCTTCCTCCTCTAGGATTTCTACGTGTTCCTCTTCAGGGAATATCTGAGCGACGTTTTCTGACTCAGGGGACTCTTCTAATTCTTCCTCGCGGAAATCTTCCTCGTTCGCAGAAATACGAGGTTGGGAGGGCCTACCATATTTGGCGGAGTCACGGATATGATGAAGGGGGCACCTTGAATTGCAGGCAGAAAAAATTTAATCATAAGGGTTGATAATTACCAAAGTTTGTGGCTTACCTTGGCGATGGAGCTGATTCCGGGGATAGATTCTCTTGAGTTGATTTGTATTGAATGTTGGTCTGCTTGGTTGATACTGGCCTTGATGATGATGGGCCTTAGGTGCTGGAGCTGCGTGCCTTTTGAAATTTGTCGATTCCCCGGTTCTGCTGGATGGTTGAGGATGAGTGGTAAACCTCTTGATGGCGGCTATCGCAGTTGTCTTAGGTTGCGATGCGAGGAACTTTCTGATGGTAACAATATCTCGCTGGAAGCCTACGGGGTCATGCACGGCGAAGTGCTCTTGTACTGCAGATGGTAGAACTTGCACAAGATGCACTAATACATGTTGTTCTTGCATATTTCTATTTAAAGTAGGGAAAGCAGCCCTTACTTGTTGAGTGATGGTTGTTATGGTGGCGTCTAGATCGCCTTCGTATTTTATATCCTTAATGCAGGCATGGGCTACGAAAACACACAAGGAAGGCTTGATAGCTTCAATGACCATGGGCTTAAACTGGTCCCAGGTGAGTGCAGGGGTTACCTGTGGGGCTACAAGGGAAACAGCTTTTCCCAAGTGCGTCAAGAGGACGGCTATTTTCTCGTGGTCCGTGGTATATGCTAAGTCTAACACTGGTTTTACAATGTCCATATACACTTCAATTTCATATGGATCCCCATCGTATTTGGGAATGGAAATGTGAGAGCGTGGAGCGGCCATACTTATGTTGGCATATTATCTCTTATTGTTTTCAAAGTATGTGAAATGTAATGAATTCTTCTATCCGAATCAAGAACCACAGCTAGCCACCAATGTTATGCCCTGATGTTATACAGGATTAACGATTGATACAGGTGAGTTCTACTAGACTGGGACTTCCGAGTGCATACAATTACATATAAAGAAAACAACAGAGGATATAATTATGTATCGCCAAAATATTGTTTAGAATACAGCTTTATTCTCTTAATACTTAAATACACAATGGAGTATGAATGTGAGTTTAGAAACACAACCAATGAATAGCACTTAAAAAAAAATCTATCTCCGAGCACAGTCGCGGATCTGGATAGAGTTCAGGTATTTAGCACAGCTTAACTATTTTCCTTTTATCTGGAATCATATACACTACTGACTATCGAGGGTTGCTACAAGTAATATCATCAGCTATAATATTTCACTGTACTTGTAAAAAATTAGACTTGCGATGTTAAATGTGAAAAAGAGTTATTTAGAACACTATATGTATCTTGAATTATCTACCATGCGCACTGGTATGAGAACAAGTTCAAAGTCAACTGAGACTGGGCTTTGAGATATATACTTCGTGTTGGAATAATGGCAGAGTCGCTTGTGGACTCTGAAATATTTTCACTTGGTCGAAATAATGGCAGAGTCTCTTAGCATCGAAATCGGCTTAAATGGAATACATTCGGAAATCACTTTTAATGGTTGGAAACACTTCAGTAGATTATAGAGCGTTCGTAAGGTAATTATTTTCTATAAATTCCGAATAATAGCACGATAATGGATGAAATTTTTAACACTTTGTGGGACTCTGTTTATTTCACTCTCGAACTTGGATTTTTTTGTAGAGTCGCTTGGGGGACTCTGTTTATTTCCGGTCACTTGGTAGATTACACTTAGGCACTTTCTCTCTTTTCTGGTCATCGACTTATGCGTCTTTTCTATATATTCTTTCCAACGATGATTAGGGTGTTAGCTGGCTGTAGTCTTCTGCTCCTCCGTGGGCCGTCCAGGTTGGCCGGTTGTGTGAAGATAGTTACAGATGGGTTGATGGGTTTGGGATCTTTAGTATGGCTCCATAACATATAGTAATTATCTGGCAATTACTGTTGGGCACCATACCGGACTAACGCGATTATTCTAGAGGTTATGTGGAATACTTGACTATCCTGACCTTTATATCAACCGTTGATGAAGTCCTGTTAAGGTTCTCTTGAACTAGGGTCTTAAATATTGTGCCTCAGTAATAACGTATATATATGGCACGAAATCGGGATAACGCAGGAAGACTTTAGAACTACTCTTCCTGACTGTCCTGGCCGTTTTAAGTGGTTCAAGGGACCCGGGGCGGTGTTTAAACCTTTCAGTTACACAGTCTAATGGGATGCCACAGACTCAGTGCACCTAGGACTTGTATATGCAGAGTCCCCTTGAGGGTATCTCGCCAAGCTCTTTTCTCACAGCGGTCTCAGATCTTTCGAGACTACCTGTGAGAAGTGGTAGTGTTCACTTTCAATAGTAGTAAGTAGAGAGGTTGGGGTGCCGGAGTCTCTCAACTCTTACTAGGGAAAGTGGAACCTAGCAGAGGGGACAATGTTAGATACTGGGATGCTAGTAGTAACAAAGTTCCTCTGAAAGGACACTTTGCGCAGTGTTCACTTCCAAGAGTAATAGTAGAGAGGTCGGGATGCCAGAGTCTCTCTACTTGTACTAGGGAAAGTGAAACCTAGCAGAAAAGACAATGTTAGATACTGGGATGCCAGTAGTAACAAAGTTCCTCTGAAAGGACACTGTCACAGGGTTCACTTCCAAGAGTAATAAGAGAGAGGTCGGAATGCCGGAGTCTCTCTACTTTTACTAGGGGAAGTGGGACCTAACAAAAGGGACAGTGCTAGATACTGGGATGCCAGTAGTAACAAAGTTCCTAGAGTAGGACGTAGCACTTTTCACTCTAGAGAATATTGAGGACGGGATGCCATTCTCCTCAACTTCTTTTAGAGAGGGTGCTTGCACTTTTCACTCTAGAGTATATTGAGGACGGGATGCCGTTCTCCTCAACTTCTTTTAGAGAGGGTGCATGTGGACTTTTTTTAACCCTCTCCGACATATGACGCAATTTTGAACCTATTAAGGATACTTTAAAGCCTTTGTTTAGTTACTTCAATCTCTGCAGTTGTCTTTGAGTTAGCTGTGGGCAGAAAATTAATTTTGGAGAGGTAATTATAAGAGTGAGAGAACTCTATTTCTTATTGCTAATTTGGCAACCTCTGCATCATATGAGCGTGAAAGGGTTAACTAGAAAGGAAGGGGCGGGATGCCGTGACCCTTCTTCCTAAGTTAAGGAAAGCTTTATACCGGTAACAGAAGCTATGTTAATCACTGGGATGCGAGTGGTAACAAAGTTTCCTGTAACAGGCCACAGTTTCGGTAACTGAAATAATAGAAATGAAGCTCCGGGATGCCGGTCACTTCACTACTATAATTTAATAGACACCGCCTATCAAGAGTCTGTATGTCAGCGGACGGGATGCCGCAACTTACAATGATCCCTAAAATAAGATTTTTAGCTCACAGACAGCATATTGGACTTTCGGGATGCCGTAGGTCCAACTGAATGGAGGTTTAATTCTAAGACTTCTAAAGGTGGGATGCCAGTACTCAAGAAGCCTTAAAATTGCTTAACTCTCCTAAATTATGTTGACCTGGTATTGAGAATTACTGTGAGAGATCCTTCCTAACCTATAGGATGGTAAGGCCATGAAGAAGTATCCCTAGAGAGGTCTATAGAACCTTCTTGTTCTGGTGGTCAAGATATTTTCTTTCTAAATCAATTTACTAAGTTATGTGGTGGTGTTTATATCAAAATACATCTTAACTGTAAAGGTACTTCATCAATGCTTAAGTAAATAAATATATCATATATAGGTAAGCTCAAAAAAGCCTTGGAAAACAATAACTTTTTTCAAGGAAAAAGAGTTCCTTAATTCTTAACTTGAGCGGAATGCTTGGTGTCGTGTGCACAACAAAATAAGGAAATGCAGGATGCGCATCGAAGTATTTTATATGTCAATACTCCTTCATGGGGGTCTAGAATGAGGATCTACTTATGTATCATGGCTAGTAGGATTTATGTTGACAATAATTCATAAAACATATCATTGTAAGTTATCTATTAATATAGTATTTACGTAGGCGTCCTCCTCAGAATGTGTTGGTATTCCTGATAAGCTAGCGAGCGAGCCCCAGCTTCAGGCGCGTGTTGGGGAACACCAGCGCCACTCGGTGTGGTGTCTACTTTGGTACTATCTGATATGTATATAAACTTATGAGAAAGAAGAGCATGTGGTTTGTATAATTAGAAGAGATAATCAGAGGATAAAAAGAAGGCATATATATTTGTGTGTAGGAAACGATGTCCCAAAGATCTATTGAGGTACTACTTCATATTAATATTGCATAGTCAGGTTTAACAAAACATCATAACATATTCATTTCATACTGGTTGATTATATTCTTAATATTAATAACACATCTTATTATTTATCATACATGACATATCTTATTATTCATTATACATGGTACATAACAGTATAGAGAGTAGGAAAAAAGGAAAACATATATAGTGTCTTAGGTTCTCTCAAAAGGGTTGAGGGAAAACTATCTTCTTTTTAGGAGACGTTGTATGGCGAATCGTCTTGCCCGGCGTGGGTGGATATTCCTCCTTCTGTGTGTCCTTCTTCAGCATAGCGATTCGTCTGTTCCTGAGCTTCGCTACTGCTGCAGATCCTTGTGGTGTTGTGGTGGATGTTGGTGTCTCTGTCCTTGTCCTTTCCTTCTTCGGTTCTTCTTGTTCTTTTCTCCTGCTCGGTCTTACTTCTTCTTCCACTCTTTCGGTCTCTCCTGTCTGTGGGTCTTTCCTTTTCCGGGGTATTTTACTTCTGTTTCCGTTATTAAAGGCACGTCCTCGTGCCTCAGGGGTAAATGTTAATAAGTTGCCTCGGTTTTCAAGTAAAGGAAGAGTGTGCAAATAAGCTCACCACTCTAGCGAACGCAGGTCAGCCGCCTTGGAGGGGGCAATTTGGACAGCAAGTTCAGGCGTGCTGTCTGGCTGCAGAGAAGCAGTAACAGCTTCGTGAAGATAACGGATACATACGGACAAAATGGAGTTTATCACTGGACCATTTAACCCGCTTGATAAATGGAGTGGCAGACGTCATGTTGGTGGTGGTCTGGAGAACAGCTGGAGCTGTGCAGTCGGTGATGGTGGTGGAGCAAGTGATATCTTTAGGTTTGACAGATGGAAGGTCATGAACTCGTGCGGACGTAAAAGTACGAGGTTTGAAGGGTGGAACACTGGTGGTTGAAAAAGGAGCAGCTGGACTGTCATTTGTGTTAGTTATCTTTGCTACTCGTAAGATATCGAACTGATGTTGGAAAATTTGTGAATCTATTTTTGCATGACGGACTGGCAAAAATACTGGAGTACGAATAGCAGACAAAGTATGAGTGAATCTATCTGGTGGTTTACTTAACCGACCCGATTTAGTGCGAAAATTGCCACGGAAAAGTGGCTCAGGGCTAGCGCTAGAAGATGGTGACTGGGAGGCAGGTCTGGGGTTGGGAGTGCGTGGAGGGGAAGAAAAAGGTATAGAGCGGGTATCACACGAGCACTAATCTGGCCAACCAACGGCAATCTGGACAATCTGTTGCCGAGATTGTGTTCCTCCGACGTCAATCGGAGCAACCAACTGTCTTCGATCATGAGCGAAAACCGTTGGCCAAGTCGCCAACCTGTAGTCAAATAAAACGGTTAGCATTGGTATTTACCAATATATTATGCTATGCTAAGCAATTCAGTCTTCTCTTCAACGAAATAATGCCTAATCTGTCGAAGTACACAGCATAAACAAATATATCTAGTACGAACGAACGTTCGGGAAAAGATGATTAAACTGGTCATGCTCACGAAAGCCAGCAAACATTGCCAGAAATGTCGGGGTAAACTGTCTTATTTAAAATTATAAATGCTTTATTTTTTATTTGTGACCTTGGAGACATGTTATGGTGATATATAGTGATATTATATCTGCATCAGATGTCGTTAATTGACTTCCGATACAGTATTTTCATTCATACAGAATGCACTGCTTGTCATATAGGCAATATGACACTACATGCAGCCTCAGCTCTAGGTTTCACTCGCTGCATTTCTTTTACACAATACCAGCAGATTAATTTAAATGTATCATAATTATGACAGTGTTATATTACTTCATTCATTTTTATGCATAAATTTGTTTGACTTAAATAGCGTACGTTGTAATAGTAATTATAAAATTTACGTTACAGGATAGATTAATCTGCTGGTATTGAAAATGGTAGCTTGAGAGGATGAGGAAAGAGGTCGTTGTGTGAGGATGTGGGCGAAGATGATGTTGATCTGGGCGTGATGGAAGGTGATGTGGGTCTGGGTGGTGAGGTGGATGGGGATATATAGGGTCGTGACTTTTTCTTGGGCGGAGATGAACTTGGGGAATTGAAAGGAGGGGAAACATGGTGGGGAAGATTTTTTTTTTTTTTTTTTTTTTTTTTTTTTAAGAGACAATGAACGGAGGAAGGAAAAACACAGACAAAACAAAAAGATCCATGTGCCTAAAGGCATTCTCCATTCATAAAATGTTTGTAACAACTGGATTTAAACTTTTGTAGATTGTAAGTTTGTGGAAAGCAACTCCAGGGAAGTGAATTCCAAAGAGTAGTAGTTCTAGGGATAAATTAATTTTGATAAGCAGAAGTTCTGCATTGTGGAGGAGAAAGTGTAAATTCATGGGCCTCTCAGCTGCCCTAGTTCTACGGGGAAAGATGTGGAGAGGCGGCACAATTGAAGCAAGTTCCTCGGAACAATTGCTGTGAAAATATCTGTAGAATAATGCAAGGGATGCAACGTTTCTTCGTATGGATAATGTAGGAAAGTCCTGTGTGATTGCAGGGTTATTGATTAATCTAATAACTTTATTTTGAATTTTGTCCAACTGCCTCAATGCAACCACTCCACTTCCACTCCACAGAGGTGACCAGTAATCCATCTGAGAACGCACATGACTTCTATATATTACGGCCAACTGCTCGTCAGTGAAGAATTCTCGAACTCTGTACAGGAGTCCCAGTTTTTTAGAGGCATTCTTAGCAATGCTTCTAACATAATGTGTGCAGCTCAAGTTAGTAGTTAATGTTACACCGAGAATGTCAATACTAGGGGAAGTAAAAAATCATTAAATATCATCAAAAATATAATTAAAAATCATTAAAAAATATATGGGAGTCAGTGAGATTCTGTCGGTTAGAAAATTGAATGTACTTGGTTTTCTGTGCATTAAAGGAAACTAGATTCTTTTGTCCCCATTCATTAATTCTAGAAAGGTCCTGGTTCAGAGAAATTGCAGTGTTTATTTTTGAATTTATAAGATCGGGTTGGGTGAAAGAATTGGTAAATGTGAAGGAACTGTGGAGCGTTGAGTCATCTGCGTAGGAATGTATTGGATTATGAGTGGTAGATATGAGATCATTGATATGAATGAGGAACAGAGTTGGGGCCAAAACTGATCCCTGGGGAACACCAGCATTTATTGAGTGAAATTGAGAATAAAGGCCATCTACCATTACACGTATTTTTCTGTTATGAAGATAAGAAGAAATTAGTGGAACTAATGATGCAAGGCCGTAGTGTGACATCTTCGACAATAAGGATTGATGCCAGACTCTATCAAATGCCTTTGATATATCCAGTGCTATTGTATGTGTTTCACCATGTTGGTCTGTAGCTTGGTTGATTTGATGCGTAAGAAGGCAAAAAATGTCTGCAGTTGATCGACATCGTCTAAAACCATATTGCCTATGACTGATTAATTTATTATTCTCAAGGTGCTTAATTATGTGATTATTTAATATAATTTCAAAGACTTTAACAAGAGGTTTGAGGTTGGGTTTGGAGTGACGTGATTTCGTGACTTTGGAGGTGGAACAATGAAGGATAATCTGGTTGATCCGAAAGGTTTCAATGTTAGTCGGGGGCGTAACTTGTAGTGGGAGGTAGATGGCTGGGATTCTTGGGTTGTAGGTGGAGTGGAATTGGCGGAGTCTGATTGTTGAGAAGATGGGGTTATATTTGGAGAACGAGGTGCTGGTAGTGGGGTTCTGGGGGGGGTGTTGAAAAAGTTGTTGGGGGTGTCTGTTGGGGGTTTTCGGAGGGGTCTTTTGTGAAGTGGGAGCGGAAATGTTGGAAGGGGTTGGAGATGTTGAACTGTTGTAGGTGTGAAGAGGGGTTTTAGATAATGGTTTGTTGGTTGGAGTTGATTCTTCTTTGGTGGTGCATCTTGGTTGACGATGGGGTTAAAATCATGGTAGGCTGAGGCATAGGTCAAATGGGGACCCATTTTTGGTGTTGAAGGGGTATTTCTGTCTTGTCTTGGGTGATAGCAGGGCTGATAATAGTGTGTGGAGGCATAGAATGGGAACATTTGGTGTTCTTGATAGGGGAAGACATATTTTTAGGTTGAGATGCCGAGTTTGAGGGGGAATGGTAATGGTGAATTGGCAGGGAGGGTTTGCGAAGGTGTGAACTTACAGGCGTTTGATTGTTGCCTGTACGTAATCTAGAATCAGGGTTGGCTTCAGTAGCATTGGAAATGGAAGATTTCTGGGTACATGTAGGATCATAGTTGGCTTCAGTAGCATGGATCAGGAAAGAATTATGAGCATAGTCAGGTAAAATAGGATTCTGGTGGGTTACAGTAGCAATAAAGTAAAAAGGTTCTCTAGAATAAGTACTTCTAGGAGTTTGGTTTTTACATTTAGGGACATTGAAAACACGATCGTCGGTTCTGTGATCATAGACTAAGACATTAGGGGTCATAGGGGTGGTAGAGGCATAGTTACGGGCAACAGGAACATGGTTAGTTTTACGGTTATCGCAGGCTGCCTTGTTGTTGGCGGTGCGAATGATTTGCTTACTATGCTGGCATGTGGAGGTGGTGAAAACATGGTGTGAGGGCATGTCTATGTTAGCTAGTTTCTGTTCCTTCCTTCGTTTGGTCAGACAAGGTGACTGAAGTTGTCGTTGCACAGGGGGAGATTGGTAGGAGAGTTTCTGGGAGGTTTGCTTTTGAAAGAGATCTGACGTTGCCCACAATTTATCTGGGCTTGGAGCTTTGCATTAGATCCAAACCTAAGTAGCCGTCATAGTGTTGACATTCTGAATGGAAGACCACAAATGAATGATAACAGTTGGCATGAACAAATGGGGTGGTCACATGTAAGGGTCGAGTTTCTCCTCGAATATGAAGGGGAGTATCACCTGCACTTATCAGATTGGCGGTGGGAGGCTGAAGATCACCGAATCTTTTCTTGTATTTTACATAAAATGAATTGAACAAACACGATCGGGCGGCGCCAGTGTCGATCAACAGTCGTACAGGAATGCCTTTAATTTTTGCAAGGCAATAAATGGGGGGTGGTCGATCACTCGCAGACTCCCCCACCAAAGCCATCGTGGGCGGGGGAGGCCTTACAAATCCTGAGGATCGATTTCTTCCTCCTCTAGGATTTCTACGTGTTCCTCTTCAGGGAATATCTGAGCGACGTTTTCTGACTCAGGGGACTCTTCTAATTCTTCCTCGCGGAAATCTTCCTCGTTCGCAGAAATACGAGGTTGGGAGGGCCTACCATATTTGGCGGAGTCACGGATATGATGAAGGGGGCACCTTGAATTGCAGGCAGAGAAAATTTAATCATAAGGGTTGATAATTACCAAAGTTTGTGGCTTACCTTGGCGATGGAGCTGATTCCGGGGATAGATTCTCTTGAGTTGATTTGTATTGAATGTTGGTCTGCTTGGTTGATACTGGCCTTGATGATGATGGGCCTTAGGTGCTGGAGCTGCGTGCCTTTTGAAATTTGTCGATTCCCCGGTTCTGCTGGATGGTTGAGGATGAGTGGTAAACCTCTTGATGGCGGCTATCGCAGTTGTCTTAGGTTGCGATGCGAGGATCTTTCTGATGGTAACAATATCTCGCTGGAAGCCTACGGGGTCATGCACGGCGAAGTGCTCTTGTACTGCAGATGGTAGAACTTGCACAAGATGCACTAATACATGTTGTTCTTGCATATTTCTATTTAAAGTAGGGAAAGCAGCCCTTACTTGTTGAGTGATGGTTGTTATGGTGGCGTCTAGATCGCCTTCGTATTTTATATCCTTAATGCAGGCATGGGCTACGAAAACACACAAGGAAGGCTTGATAGCTTCAATGACCATGGGCTTAAACTGGTCCCAGGTGAGTGCAGGGGTTACCTGTGGGGCTACAAGGGAAACAGCTTTTCCCAAGTGCGTCAAGAGGACGGCTATTTTCTCGTGGTCCGTGGTATATGCTAAGTCTAACACTGGTTTTACAATGTCCATATACACTTCAATTTCATATGGATCCCCATCGTATTTGAGAATGGAAATGTGAGAGCGTGGAGCGGCCATACTTATGTTGGCATATTATCTCTTATTGTTTTCAAAGTATGTGAAATGTAATGAATTCTTCTATCCGAATCAAGAACCACAGCTAGCCACCAATGTTATGCCCTGATGTTATACAGGATTAACGATTGATACAGGTGAGTTCTACTAGACTGGGACTTCCGAGTGCATACAATTACATATAAAGAAAACAACAGAGGATATAATTATGTATCGCCAAAATATTGTTTAGAATACAGCTTTATTCTCTTAATACTTAAATACACAATGGAGTATGAATGTGAGTTTAGAAACACAACCAATGAATAGCACTTAAAAAAAAATCTATCTCCGAGCACAGTCGCGGATCTGGATAGAGTTCAGGTATTTAGCACAGCTTAACTATTTTCCTTTTATCTGGAATCATATACACTACTGACTATCGAGGGTTGCTACAAGTAATATCATCAGCTATAATATTTCACTGTACTTGTAAAAAATTAGACTTGCGATGTTAAATGTGAAAAAGAGTTATTTAGAACACTATATGTATCTTGAATTATCTACCATGCGCACTGGTATGAGAACAAGTTCAAAGTCAACTGAGACTGGGCTTTGAGATATATACTTCGTGTTGGAATAATGGCAGAGTCGCTTGTGGACTCTGAAATATTTTCACTTGGTCGAAATAATGGCAGAGTCTCTTAGCATCGAAATCGGCTTAAATGGAATACATTCGGAAATCACTTTTAATGGTTGGAAACACTTCAGTAGATTATAGAGCGTTCGTAAGGTAATTATTTTCTATAAATTCCGAATAATAGCACGATAATGGATGAAATTTTTAACACTTTGTGGGACTCTGTTTATTTCACTCTCGAACTTGGATTTTTTTGTAGAGTCGCTTGGGGGACTCTGTTTATTTCCGGTCACTTGGTAGATTACACTTAGGCACTTTCTCTCTTTTCTGGTCATCGACTTATGCGTCTTTTCTATATATTCTTTCCAACGATGATTAGGGTGTTAGCTGGCTGTAGTCTTCTGCTCCTCCGTGGGCCGTCCAGGTTGGCCGGTTGTGTGAAGATAGTTACAGATGGGTTGATGGGTTTGGGATCTTTAGTATGGCTCCGTAACATATAGTAATTATCTGGCAATTACTGTTGGGCACCATACCGGACTAACGCGATTATTCTAGAGGTTATGTGGAATACTTGACTATCCTGACCTTTATATCAACCGTTGATGAAGTCCTGTTAAGGTTCTCTTGAACTAGGGTCTTAAATATTGTGCCTCAGTAATAACGTATATATATGGCACGAAATCGGGATAACGCAGGAAGACTTTAGAACTACTCTTCCTGACTGTCCTGGCCGTTTTAAGTGGTTCAAGGGACCCGGGGCGGTGTTTAAACCTTTCAGTTACACAGTCTAATGGGATGCCACAGACTCAGTGCACCTAGGACTTGTATATGCAGAGTCCCCTTGAGGGTATCTCGCCAAGCTCTTTTCTCACAGCGGTCTCAGATCTTTCGAGACTACCTGTGAGAAGTGGTAGTGTTCACTTTCAATAGTAGTAAGTAGAGAGGTTGGGGTGCCGGAGTCTCTCAACTCTTACTAGGGAAAGTGGAACCTAGCAGAGGGGACAATGTTAGATACTGGGATGCTAGTAGTAACAAAGTTCCTCTGAAAGGACACTTTGCGCAGTGTTCACTTCCAAG